>JAWRVF010001484.1:0-66238 GCA_036785485.1 Physcomitrellopsis africana | reverse complement strand
CCTTTTCTAACCCTTATTCTTATAAGATTTACATACTTGGTGCTTTAAGCACCAAATAAAAGAAGTAAATAAGATCTTAAGGATCACCAATGTCTAACATAGGTGACTTAAGATATATACAAGTTATTATCCATATAAAATTAACTTCAAAAGTCACTACTAAAAGAAAATAAGGTTGTATAAACCTTAATAATAATCCTTTTAATAGATCCTTTCTAAACTAGCAACCTAATCACATCCTATAACCAATAAAATCCACTAATATGACTTTCATTTAGTTAAGTAGTAAATTGTACATCAAATATACATGTACAATTTTTTTACATAGTAGCCAAACCACAACACGACACCGGTGGAAGAACACTCTGTGTTGTAGGATTTGGTTGGTAGATCTTGGGTGTCGGATCAAATTTTGATGGAGAAGGGATGCAAAAATAACAAATTAGGTAGTGGATCTAGGCGAGGGAATTGGGATAAAGTTGTGGAAGAACATGCCAATAGTCCACAATGTGAGGAAGGAATTTAATGACAAAGGATTTGTAGAATATAAGAAGCAGCAATGACCTGCACAGATATTTGTGTATCAATCATTGGGACTAAATTGACGTTTGAGTTTTGTGGTGATACGTAATTCAGAAGAAAGTCAACACTTAGAACAGCGTGTATGTGTGAGTCCCACCAATGGATCTTAATTAGTGGACTGATTAAAAATATAATCTTAAGTCATTTAATTATACAAATATTATGATCAGAGAAATTTTTTTGATTATTTAAATATTTATTAAAATTTAGAAGTATTTATAAATATAAAAGTATTTTTAAATATCATGGTGAAGTCAAAAATATAAAATTATTAGTTCTACTAGTATAAAATAGGAGGACCAACAACTGATATAGTCCTTGTAAAAAAGGAGGTGCACAAGTCCCATATGGGTTGTGGCACCTTGGATGTAGGTAGGAGGATAAGACTAAGGCCTCGTGGCCTCTCTAGGACACCCATATATACTACTTGTGAGCCTTGGTGAGGTTTGAACCTATGATCTTTTAACAAGTTATCCTTGAGGTAAAAATTTCTACTTAACTTTTTCTATTATTTATCTTTTAATTATGAATTATTATAACTTACTCATAGTAACTTAGATTTACATGTTTTTTATATCATTGGAAAGATAAAAAAACTATCTACTTGAAAATATTACTTTTATTTTTTATTTTTACTTTTTATTACATAAAAATCTAGTTAACAAATTGTGACTAGTTTTATAATGTGCAATTATTTAATTGCAGATATTTTACTTGTTTTGTGTTCTTCTCTTTCATTGCTCCTTATACTTTATACCACAATTTATAAGCAACTCTTAATTGAGGCTACCTTATAATTTAGATTGATGAGTGAATTTTATTCTCATAGTATGATATCGAGGTCACTGGCCACAAAGTGAACTAAAAGGAATTAGGTCATGATAAGGTGCAATTTAAGTGAAGATGGTGACGACTAATGGCTAATTTGGCAAGTGTTATAACGATGATATTTGACTCCAAGCAAAATCTAGGTTATATTTATTTTTATTTTGGTTTTATTTTTAAATTTCCACATTACAACAATTGAATTGAAATTGAGCTGATTTCCTTTAAAAGGATACAACTTCAAATAAAATATATATATATATATATATATATATATATTGAAATTAAATTAATATATCTTATATATCAGCTGAGTAGATACTCAATAGTGCCAATATTGCATAATCTTAATTCCATTGATAATGGAATAATTAGACTTGGTTATAGAGGTGTAAGTTAAATTCAATCATTGGATTACAAATATAATTGAAGGTGGCAGGATTGAGCTTAATATTGCTCTCATCTTAAATATCAAAGTTGAATCCTTCTTATTAAAAAGTAGATTATCCCTCTTCTTAAAGGTATATTAGTGCTTTAGAAGTTGTGGATTATCCTCCTTTAAATTTATATTTCTTGCGTCATAATATTAGAGTTTTATTCTTCTTATGAAAGAGTAAATCACTTCTCTCTTTGAAGGTTTTAAAGCATTTTAGAGGTTGCGAATTATTCTCCTCTAAACTGATATTGTCTTTTTAGAGATTCATTTTTTTTTTTCTTCTTCTTCTTAGAATGGTTGGAGGTCAAGACATTAGTATGACGAAATCTTTTGAATATAAGTTACATGCTTTTATTACTTTATCTACTAGGACTATAGAGATTAAAGAAATTATTGTAAAACTATATAATGATGCAACTTTTGGAAAACTATAATCTAGATTACACTTGCCTCTAACTTCTATGCTTGAAGATGTACTACTACCTATGTTGCGCCAAAAAAATCTATCTATTCAGCAATATAAGGAGTATCAAGTTAGTCTTCTAAAAAAATATAATAGTATATATTTGAAGTTTCAAAGATTTGTCAATCAAATTCGATTAATAATAGTTCTACAACTTGATATTTATTTGATAAAAGAATGATGGATTGAATTGGTTGGCACCTTGCTTACGAGGCAAGCATTATCATGGTTTTCTTCCTTATTTGAAAAGAAATTATTAATTTTAAGCAATTTTGAAGCTTTCATGGAAGCATTTACGAAAGTATTTGAAAAATATAACAAGGCTCATTAGATAACAACCAAGATCTAAGCATTATAATAAGGAATATGCTCTATATCAATCTATGCATCCTATTTTAGATAACTAGTATATGACATCAATTGGAATGAAGAAGCCTTGATGAGTCAATTCTATTAAAAATTAAGATATGATGTAAAGGATTTATTATTATTACTTTTGGATCCAAAATTATTCAATGAAGCCATCAGCCAAGCTATAAAATGTGATAATCAACTATTCAAACATCGTTAAGATCAATGTTTATAGGCTGTAATAAGACAACCTACAATCCAATACATTCCTATTACATTGGCTAATAGTCTGAATTCACATTCAAAAGTAAAAGATATGTAGCTTGATGCAGTACATTTTAAACCTCTTAGTCTATAAAAAAAGAAACATTGGATAGAAGAAGGTCTATATTTGTATTGTAATAAAAAAGTCTATAAGATTGATAATTATTCAAAAAAAAAAAATCAATGCATCACGAAAACCAAGAATGCAATTATTTAGAAAAATAAAGATATTCAACCACAATAAGGACCATGCGGCTAGACAATTTAACATTGCAAATTTATTTAGATTTCTCTCTTTCTGCTCAACCTTCTTATTACTTTACAATTTCTTTGAGTTTTGGCCCTCAAAAACTTTAGGCAATCACATTGTTGGATTTAGAGGTGTCTACTTGTTTTTTAGATTGGAGGTTGCAAAAAATAATATTTTCAATAGGAATCCCTATAAGAAATATTTATAAAAAATCACAAGTTGATAAGTCTTTATTTGTTGGAACAAGAACCTTTATAAGATCGGCCAAAGAAGATACACCGTTTGTTATTTATGTGACTCCCATTAAAGAAGATATAACTTCATTGGCAATGATTCTAAAGTAATATAATAAATTTTAAGATGTTTTTTTAAAAAAAAAATGCTAATATATTATTAAAACATTGATTATATGATTGTGCCATAGATCTTTAAGAAAGAATGCAACCACCTTTTAGTCCAATATATAACCTTTTTCAAAATAAGCTTTTGACATTAAAAGATTATATTGATAAAAATCTTGCAAAGAATTTCATCAGGCATTCAAAGTTTCTAATAAATATATTTGTATTCTTTGTAAAGAAAAAAGATGGTTCTTTACATATATGTATTGATTATTAGAAATTAAATAAGTTAACAATAAAAAATCGTTATGTATAATTGTTAATCATTAGACTTTTGGAACAACTCAGTTAAGCTAAGATCTATACTAAGATAGATCTTTGTAGAACATACAACTTGATATGGATGAAGAAGGGAGATAAATGGAAGACCATATTTTTGATAAGGTATGGACATTTTGAATATAATGTCATGCACTTTGGATTAACAAATACACCTGATATCTGTCAACATTTAATAAATAATATCTTTTGAGAGCATCTAAACAAGTTTGTGGTGATTTATCTTAATGGTATCTTGATCTACTCAAAAAAATTGGAGGAACATGAAGAGCATGTAAAGTTAATATTATAAAAGCTACAAGATATTGGTTTATATGTTAAATTAAAGAAATTTATATTTCATCAATTAAAGATAGAATTTTTGGAATACATCATATGTATTGAAAGTTTGATGATGGATTCTTAGAAGGTAGAGGCAATTATGCAATAGATTATTTAAAAGACTATAAGAGATATTCAATGTTTTTTTGGATTTATCAACTTCTATCGAATCTTTATCAAAAACAATTCTCAATCTGCTCCATTTTTTACTTGATTGACATACAAAAATAAGTTGGAATGGAGGCCTTAAGCAAAGAATGCATTTTAAGATTTCAAAATAACATTTATCAAAATTCTAATCTTGGTACATTCAAATTTTACAAAGGTATTCTATATGAATATTGATACTTTGGATTTTGTACCAAGGGCCATACTTTCATAAACGGGTATAGACAATAAATTCCATCCTATTGTATTTTATTTTTAAAAGTTTTTTATTGTCAAAATTAATTATAAAATCTTCAATAAGGAGCTTCTTATTTTTATGGATTCTTGTCAAGAATGGTGTCATTTTCTCAAAGAAGCAATGCATCTTGCAATTGTATATATAAATTATAAAATTTGAAATATTTTATATTAGCTTGGATTCTTAATTGCTGTCAAGCTTGATGGAATATGTTATTATTTTAATTTAACTTTGTTATCACTTATTGACCTTGGAAGCTATAAGGATTGTCTAATGCCTTATCAAAGAAATCATATCTTATATTAAAAACAAGAAAGGCAACGTTGTCATATTGTAACATATTTATATAGTGAAAAGCATGAATTAGAATAATTTCTATTTAATATTTGATTATCTTGGTTCAATAGGAACTTAAGATACTTAAAAAAAAGATTTATGAAAGGCTCTTAGATTATTATCTTATTTTAATAGCTAATAGATAAAAGTTAGTTATTAAATTTTCCTTCTAGATTCTATAAACTTTGTTATTACTTTTAAAAGCCATAAGTTAATAAAAATATGATAGAAAAGATAAATAGTTAATATGGTTGATATTAGGATGAAGTTGAAGATAAGATTAAGCTTTAAAATCCTTAGAACTAGTTAGATTGATACTTGGGGGTCGACTGTGTATGAGACAAGGTTGAAATGAGACCTCTAGCTACAAAAACGGCCACTAAGAACAAGAAGTTAAGTCATTTGGAGATTAGCAACTATGGTTGGAGAGCTGACTTCAAGCCTATTCTAGAGACAATATCTTAAGATCTATTAGTCAAATCAAGGTGAAATTTGGCACAATATTAGAAGACTTAAAGGACAAGCTATATACCAATTTTTAATTGAAGTTAATAGTTGAATAAGTAGAAATTGCTACTAGGATATCTGCATCAACCTTTAAGCTGGCTACTGAGTAACATAAGTGAAGGTTTTGGTTGATTTTTCACAATTTGTAAGTTGGATTGGATTGAAACTTTTTAAGCTTATATAAGACTTAAATTTGCACTTGTATACAAAGTTTCACACCAAATTGATAATTAGGTTCAAAATTACAGCTTATTAAAGTTTACTAAATAAAGTTAGGATTTGTAAGGAGAAAATTAATAGCTTGATTGTGATAAGTAACAAAGCACTTGGGATTTATATGTAGATGAAGTTATAAGAAAGAGTATTTTTAAGCACTTTGCATTGACTTACGTACTCTTATATTAATATTCAACCTTATTCTTCTTATACAGATAAAATCTACTAAAGATTCTTGAATATTTGTGAATCATATCTTCACCCTCCATAGCCAAGTGCCTGGCACATTCTCAAATAGGACAACACATAATACAACAATGTTTGATCAACAATATGCAACTTTGTTGAAGCCGAAGGAATTTTATTTTTTACCACTATTATATTAACACATATTGATTCTAATTTCCTTGATAAGCTGCATGCTACAATGACTAATGATGTTTTAGCCTTTGATATCAAATGTCATTATAATAAAAATGTTGACAAGTTTAAGCTTGAAAAAGATTTTCAGAGATGCAAGATAGCGGGTTAGGAAAGAAACAAGGAAAAGATCACAAAATTAGAATAGTTCTAAGAATAAAAAATTAGATCATTGACAAGAATAAGAGACTAGATTGACATTAAGAAACAAGGCAACACTTTGGATTGCTCCAAGACTTGTGTTGACAAGACTAAAGTTCATCTTGGTCTTGTCTCTTATTTATACTACAAGGCCTATATCCTATTGAATCTTCTATAAATATGTTAGAAGATTTTAGAAAACTAAGGAAGATTCTAGAAGATTAAAATAAAAAATGAATAAAAAAGATTCTATAAGTTTTTAAAAGACTACGGGAGGTTCTAGAAGATTGAAAAAAATTCTAGAATATTTTAGAAGACTGTAGAAGATTCTTAGAAGACTAAAAAAGATTTTAGAAGGTTTTAGAAGATTTTAAAAAATTCTAGATGATTCTAAAAGACTACAAAAGGTTTTAGAAGATTATAGAAAGTTTTAGAATGTGGTGACTTAAAATATGTCCATGATATCACCTTCCCTTCTAGCGACGAGTTTTACAAGGAGTCAAAGTAATTTGATGATCTAATCACATATCTAAAAAACTTAAAATTTGTTAAAGTAGAAAAGCAATATATTTTATCTGTTGTTTATTAATTATCAATTTAGTAGGACCTTTAAGGTAGTATCAATGACCTCCAGATATAATCTTTGTTATACCAACATCCCATCCAAGAATTTGCTCTTCATTGCGACTTTCAAAACATCCTACAAACATAATTTATGGTCTATATGGAATCACCCTTTCAACTTCAAGGAATATTACTAAAGCTTGGACATTTGAATTAAGATTTTTGTGATGAAGCTATATCTCCAAAGACTCCAAATGTGGCCTTATTTGATATTGGAATAGTCCTTTTCTGTCTTGTTCATGTTCTTCAAATCTAATAGATTGTAAAAATTGTATTGATTCTCCAGTCACTTGTATGGCATAAGAGTCTTTTGATTCTATTTCTTGTAATTTTCTTGAAACGCAAAGATTTGATATGGTAATTAATAAGCTTCTAGCATGACCTATTCTATTTTTTAAAAAATAATTATATATAAGTGAAAGTCTTCATATGGTTCTCTTCTTTTTATATTGGTCTTTTATTGTTGATAGAAAAGCATCATGTAGAAGCCAAGAAATGTTGATATCTACAAAATCTTCAATGGTGATTGAATCTAGGTTTTCTAGGATATCGTTGATAGAATTTGTAAACTTTTTCAAGTGCATTCTTAAGGTTATTTGAAGGTTCTCACATTCTTTTGCTAATTCCATAGTCCTTCCAATGAATGAAATATTCCAATCATCCATATCTATATATGAATCTAATATTTTATTTACTTTGTATTCTAGCTCTTAATTGACTACAATTAAGGTTGGTGGTGGAAGAGTTCTTTTAATAATATTTTATTTATTATAGATTTCTAAAAGCAAGACATAGAAGATTGAATGAATATACATGCTACTTGGTAATTCAAGATGGAAACTTACTGGATTATTTGGTATAGAATTGTAAATGGTCAAAGTCTTTGATAATTTAATTTCTATGATGGTCGATTTATTTGTATATTTTGCTGGAGTAGCTAGACACGATCTCCTACCTTGAACTTTGATTGGTTTTTGTGATGAATATCTATAAAATCTTTATATCAATCTTGAATCATTTATAATTGGAATTTTAATTCTTTATGGATGGCTTTTAAATAAGTACCTTGATTTTTTACAACATGGCTTTCTACATCTTTAATTTAGAATGGATCTATTCTAAGGTAGTATCCATAATTTGAAAAGAATGGAATGTATTTTATCAAAGAATATTCAAAGTTATTATATCTAAACTCGGTATCGTGTTGTAGTTTGGCTACCATGTGAAAAAATTATACATGTATATTTAATATATAATTTACTACATAGCTAAATAAAAGCCATATCAATGAACTTTTATAGATTACAAAATATGATTAGGTTGTTAGTTCAAAAAGAATCTATCTAAAAAGGTTATTATTGGGATTTATATAACTTTATTTTTTTTTTTGATAGTAATTTTGAGGTTGATTTATATTCACAATAACTTATATATATCTTAAGTCACTTTTATTAGACATTGGTGATCCTTAAAATCTTAGTTTACTTCTTTTATTTGGTGCTTAAAGCACAAATTATGTAAATCTTATAAGAAGAAGGATTAAAAAAGGATTTTTAGTATAAAAAGGGTAGTTTGTATTGAGATAAATAAGTAATAGTAAAAGTAGAATATATTACCTTGTAGAAAATATTACCTTAGATAAATTGCTAATGGTCAAAGGATTGACTCTTGGCATATAGAAAGGGCATCCTACGGATATAGGATGCGGTCAAAAATCAAGAGTCAAAGTCAAGAGAATAAAGAATCTACTAAAGAATATCCAAAGAATAGGTAAGAGTCATTAGTGCATGGCATAGGATACCCTCGAGGTACGCAAGATGCCAACGGATCCTAAGGGACATATAAGTCAAAGTCAAAGAGTGGAAGTTGACCATTAGGGCAGCAACCACCACCTATAAGTATCGGGTGTTTGGAAGAGAGAGTTATCTCATTCCACACTTCTCTTTGTGTGCAACCTTGCTGATTTGTACTCATACTTACTTGTGTTATGCTTATGGTGTTTCTTCAATAGGTTATGGGCCCACACACACTTTGTTGTGCTATTCAAGTAAGTTCAAGGCATTCTCTTGTTGTTGCTCTTGTGTGGAATAGATCTTATGGTAGTTGCTGATGTTAGAGTTTGTATGATCTTAACTTCTTATTTGGCATGAGGAGGTGCTGATATTAACATCATACATATCTAACATCTCTTTGTGGTTCTCAACTTCCTTGATAGTGAGTTGGAGAGCATATTGAAAGACCTTGATAGTGTCTTTGTTGAGTTCTTGAAATTAGTTGGACTAACATTCATTTTTCATGAGATTGTAATTTGAGAGAAAGATTGAAGTTGCTTGTGAGGTTCATGAGAGTGATCATACTGATTAGAAACTTCAAAAGTTGAGTTGAGAGTGTTTTGAATGAAAAACCACTCTTTTGTTCACAAGAGGGCATTCTGAGATTTTTCTTGTGCAAAATTGTTTTGGTGTTTATAAACACATAAAGACTCCTTTTCTTGATATTTTTTGATACACTACTCCTTAGACATGGCTTCTAGTGAGGGTGAAGGTTTGAGAGTGATTGAGAAGTTTAGAGGCAACAATTTCTACCATTGGAAGGTCAAAATGGAGCTTTTGTTGGCGTCTTTGGACCTTTGGGACATTGTTGATGAAAGTGAAGACCCTCCAAGCATGGATGCTGATATCAAGGAGCACAAGGACTTCAAAAGACGTGAAAAGAAGGCTTTTGGCATGATTGCCACCAATTTGGATGAAGCCAACTTTTCTCACATCATCTCTTGCAAAGGACCAGCGGAAGCATGGAAGACTCTTTGCAACATTTATGAGAGCAAGAACTTGTCCAACATCCTCTTCACAAGGAGGAAATTCTTCACTTGCAAGATGGAAGAAGGTGAAGACCTCATGGCTCATGTCAATAAGGTAAAGGCTCTTGCAAACCAACTAGCAATTGTTGACAAGCCTTTAGAAGATGGTGATATTGTCATGACCTTGCTCATGAGCCTTCCCGAGTCCTACAACTACCTTATTGTAGCATTGGAGTCCATAAGGATCAAGGAACTCACCATGGACTATGTGACGGCAAGACTTGCACATGAAGTGACCAAAAGGAAGGAAAAGGAGCATCATAGTGAAGATTCGGCTCTCTTCTCAAGACAAGGCAAAGGTAGCTATTCCTACCAACGTGATAATGTAAGAAGCAATGTAAAAACTTGCTTCATTTGTGGAAAACCAGGTCACTTTGCACGAAATTGCTACAAGGCCAAGAAAGGAGAGAGAGAGAATGCAAACAATGCTCGTGATGAAGTTGGAGGAGATGATTATGCATTCATGGCAAGTGAAGGCACTTCCATGGCTGCCATGTCCAAGTGGATTGTTGATTCGGGTGCTACCAAGCACATGACTCCATACAAGTGTTCATTTGACACTTATGAAGCAATTTCAGCAACAAAGGTTTGGTTAGGAGACAATGGCATGGTACAAGCTATTGGAATTGGCTCCATTGTGGTGGAGATTGTTGTGAAGAACCAAACCAAGAGGATCAGATTGAAAGAGGTCCTACATGTGCCAAAGATGAAGAAGAACCTTCTTTCGGTGAGCAAACTTGTTTCAAGTGGTTGTAAGGTGCAATTTGATATGAATGGATGCTTTGTGAAGACAATGGAGGGTGATGATGTTTTAAAGGGCTTTAGAGATGGCAACCTCTACTTCATCAATTGTAAAAAGGTCAATGGAGTTGAAGTGGCGGCATTTGCTGATTTTCCACAAGATCAAGATAAGTTTGGCATTTGGCATCGACGCCTTGGTCATTTGAATGCCAAAAGCATGAAGGAGCTCCAATCCATGGTAAGTGGTTTAGATCTTGGTCAATGCTACAACAATGCTATCACACTTGCTTGTGAAGGTTGTATTCAAGGCAAGCAACAAAGGGCTTCATTTCCAAGTGGAGTTGCAACACGTGCAACTAAGTTGTTGGAGATTGTGCATTCGGATGTTTGTGGACCTATGAGGATGCCATCAATAGGAAGAGCAAGGTACTTTGTCACATTCATTGATGATTATTCAAGAAAGGTGTGGATCTTCATCCTTAAAATCAAGAGTGAGTGTTTGTCAAGGTTTAAGGAGTTTAAAGCACTTGTGGAGAAACAATGTGAGTGCAAGATCAAGGTGTTGCGCACGGACAATGGAGGTGAATACATGTCAAAGCATTTTGATGAATATTTGAAGATTCAAGGTATTGCAAGACAAACCTCCACTCCTTACATTCCACAACAAAATGGAGTTGCTGAAAGAGCAAATCGAACCATTGTGGAGATGGCAAGGAGTATGCTTCATGTTCAAAACCTTGGACATGAATATTGGGCGAAAGCCGTAGTAAATGCAGTGTATACAAGAAATAGATGTCCTAAAAGTGCACTCACTTCAATGACTCCACAAAAAGCTTGGAGTGGGAAGAAACCTTGTGTTTTACATATGAGGACTTTTGGATGTGTTGCTTATGCAAAGATACCAGATTGTATGAAGTCCAAACTTGATGCAAAAGGTACAAGATGTGTGTTTCTTGGATATTGTGAAGGTACCAAGGCATATAGGCTAATATGCTTGGATTCCAAGAAGATTATCAAAAGTCGAGATGTTGAGTTTTTAGAGCATAAGAGTGCTTGTGAGTACTTGGAGATGTGTCCAAGTGGGAGTAATGGTGGATTTGTAGACACATCTTCAAATTCAGCAAAAAAAGAAGAAGATGAAGCCATTGAGGATGGTGATAAAGGTGAAGAGCCAAAGAAGGTAGAGAAGAAGGTCCCTAGTATAGTTAAGACCAACAATGAAAGAAATGAAGATGTTGAAGATGATGATGATGATGAAGAGTACCAACCTTTGAATGAGAAGAAACAAGGCTTAAGACAAAAGGGAGTTGGAAGAGTGCATGGAGGTGAATCTTTTTCAAATGAAAGGAGATATCCTATGAGAGAAAGAAGACCACTTGGTGAATGGTGGAAGAACCACATCTTTCCTCAAGTAAGTAAAGAACATGCTAATGTTGCACTCCTTGCTGATCCATTGACTTTATGTGATGCAATGAAGTCCACGGATGCTATGAAGTGGGAGAAGGCCATGGAAAAAAAGTACAAATCACTCATGGACAATGGAACATGGGAATTGATTCAACTTCCATCAAATCGGGCTTCAATTGGTTGTAAGTGGGTGTTTAGAATCAAGAGGGATGCAATGGGCAATATTGTGAGATATAAAGCAAGATTAGTTGCTAAAAGATACTCACAAGTTGCTGGTGTTGATTTCAATGAGACATATGCTCCCGTGGCCAAATTCACCACTATTAGAACCATTGTGGCAATTGGGGCAGCAATGGACTTGGAGATGCATCAAATGGATGTGAAGACGGCTTTCTT
This sequence comes from Physcomitrellopsis africana, assembly GCA_036785485.1. Taxonomy (NCBI): domain Eukaryota; kingdom Viridiplantae; phylum Streptophyta; class Bryopsida; order Funariales; family Funariaceae; genus Physcomitrellopsis; species Physcomitrellopsis africana. The sequence continues at coordinate 54,012 of JAWRVF010001484.1, read as the reverse complement.
GAATGGAGAATTGGAAGAAGACATCTACATGGATCAACCTCAAGGATTTGTTGAAGAAGGCAAGCAACATCTTGTTTGTAAGTTGAACAAATCATTGTATGGGTTGAAACAATCACCAAGAGCATGGTACCAACGGATTGACATATTCTTTGTCAATAAAGGATTTGTGAGGAGTGAAGCTGATCATTCCATGTATGTGATGCAATCAAAAGAGTTCTTATTGATTGTAATCCTCTATGTTGATGATTTGATCATCTTAACCAATACCTTAAAGATGATGGATTGGTTAAAGGCTAAATTAGAAAAGGAGTATGAGATGAGTGATTTGGGAGAGCTTCACTATTGTTTAGGAGTGGAATTTGTAAGAGATCGTGCTAAAAAGACCATTACAATGAGCCAAAGGAAGTACATTGAAGAAGTGTTGAAACGATTCAACATAGAAGATTGCAAACCCATTGGAACACCATTGGAGGCAAATTTCAAGTTAATGAAGCTTACGGATGAGGAGTTTGCTGAAGTTGAAGGTGAAATGCAAGGTGTTCCATACAAAGCAGCAGTAGGTTCCCTCATGTATGCAATGGTTGGCGCAAGGATGGATCTTGCATATGCGGGAAGTGTTGTGAGTCAACACATGTCAAAGGCTAGACCAATCCATTGGGCAACCATCAAGAGGATCATGAGGTACTTAAAAGGCACATTAGACTTCAAATTGTGCCTTGGAGGTGATAATACTACTTTGCATGCTTATTGTGATGCGGATTGGGCAGGAGATGCAAATGATAGAAGGTCAACAACAGGATATATATTCTTTGTTGGAGTGGGAGCAATTTCATGGAATTGTAGGAGACAACCAACAATTGCAAGGTCTACAATGGAGGCAGAGTACATGGCAGCAAGCCATGGAGCAATAGAAGCAATTTGATTAAGACAAGTTTTGGAGGACATTGGACTTGTGCAATTGGAAGCAACTACAATGAAGTGTGACAATCAAAGATGCCTTGCTTTTGCAAAGAATCCAAAGCATCATTCAAGAACCAAGCACATTGACATTCAACATCACTTCATATGAGAGAAGATTGAAATGGGAGTGATTGACATGAAGTATTGTCCTACGGAAGACATGCTTGCTGATTTGTTGACAAAGGCATTAGTGAAGGATAGGCATGTCATCTTGACAAAAGCATTAGGTTTGAAAGCCTTTGACAATTAGCAAAGTGGGAGTATTGAGATAAATAAGTAATAGTAAAAGTAGAATATATTACCTTGTAGAAAATATTATCTTAAGTAAATTACTAATGGTCAAAGGATTGACTCTTGGCATATAGAAAGGGCATCCTACGGATATAAGATGCGGTCAAAAATCAAGAGTCAAAGTCAAGAGGATAAAGAATCTACTAAAGAATATCCAAAGAATATGTAAGAGTCATTAGTGCATGGCATAGGATACCCTCGAGGTACGCAAGATGCCAACGGATCCTAAGGGACATGTAAGTCAAAGTCAAAGAGTGGAAGTTGACCATTAGGGCAGCAACCACCACCTATAAGTATCGGGTGTTTGGAAGAGAGAGTTATCTCATTCCACACTTCTCTTTGTGTGCAACCTTACTGATTTGTACTCATACTTACTTGTGTTATGCTTATGGTGTTTCTTCAATAGTTTGGCTATCCATGTAGATGGGTAGAGGTGGATGATAGAAATCTCTATTCTAATTGGCCAAAAATCATATCCAATGGGCTTCAAGGAGATTGTCCAAGGGTTTATTAGGGATTAAGATTTGTGTTTTGAAAGGAGTCGAATATCAGAGGCTAGGGTCAATAACTTTGGATTTTTGGATATGATTTTGGTACAAATCTTGCATGATTTGGACTTTTTATGAAAGAATTATAGGCACTCAAATTTTATATACTGTCACTCCTTTAAGTATAACGCGCGTATACAAAGAGCAATAGACAATCGGCAATTGGAATCAAAAAGAGCACTTTCTTGGCTATATTTTCCGTATATGGCTTGATAAAATCTAAGCTAAGGTGAAAGAGATATTGAGAGTTGAAATTAGTGCTTGTAAGCTAAGGATAGTAAGTCACTCCATTTAACTAGTGGTTACATTTTGAGCTATATCTTAGGCAATTTGATAGATTTTTAGCTCAAAATTTTCAAGACTATATATATATATATATATATATATATATATATATATATATATATATATATATATATATATATGTGTGTGTATCACAAGACTATGTGCAAAAATTTTGTGACATTAGAATTTTGGGTTTGTAAGATATAAGGAAAATAGTGCTTAGATATCTCTGAGCTAGGGTTTTAAGCACTTACTAGGAGTTTTGAAATATCAAACGATCAAAAACAAATTTATAATCGATTTTTTTTTATAATGATACTTAAGGAGATTGTCTACACTTTTAAGAAATTTTTTTAGAAACTAAATGGTTGGATCAAGAGTTATTGGACTCTAAAGATCAAGAAGAAATAAGTCCTTGCAAGTGGATAAAGTTTTGAAGGGTTTTTGTGGAAATTTGAGCCTTTTTTGTACAAACCTACTTGAATACAAGAAGGTTTATATATATAACTTCTCTTTTATAAGATTGTTGAATTATTATTTTTTTAATTAAGGACAAATCACTTATTGGATTTTGCCATCAAGTTTCAAATAAACTCTCCACAGCCAGGTATCCAGTATATTCCTAGACAAAAATTCACGCCATTCAACATCACCCAATAGTGGGAGATCCCTCCAATCATCTTGTTAGTAATTTATACTGTAACAAAGATATTGTTCCAAGATTTGATTGACTTATTTTGTTTAACCATTAGTCTAAAATGATAAGCTAATGAAGAGTTGATCTTTATCTTCAAAAGTTAAAATAATCTTTTCCAAAAATTTGGTACAAATTGTGGTCCTCGGTTTGAAATGATGTTATTTAGAAGGCCATATATTTGATAAATATTATCAATAAAAAACTTAGCCATTTCCTCCTTAGAAATAGTCTTCTTGTATGGGATGAAATATACCATCTTTGTAAGATGGTCTACTACCATAATAATTGAATCTTTTCTATTTGAAATCAAGAGATCTATAATGAAGTCCATGGATGACAATTGCCATGGGCTCTTAAAAATTGGAAGTGGATAAAGAAGTCCATATGGTTGGTATCTTAGGACTTTTTCTTGGATACAAATTTTGCATGGTTAGATAAATTCTTTTACCAATTTCATACTTGAGGCCACCAATAGTTTTTTGATATTAATTCCAAAATCTTATTGAAGCAAAAATATCCAACTGTTGAAAGGTGATGTCGTGCTTGAAGAATTTGAAGTCTTATACGACTTGAAAGAATATACAAGAGATCCTTGAAATATAACAATGCATTCTCGAACTTGAATTTATTATTTTCTTCCACATGTATATTTTAAAGATGTTGCTGAACGCTCTCTACAAATGGATCTGTCTTTATTGCTCTTTGGATATCCATTTTGAGAACTATATCTATACAGGTAGATATCGTCAATGTCTTCAATTGCAAATTAGATGGCTTTAGCATGACTGATTTTTGTTGATCCAACACAATGTCTCCTATTCTTGGCATAAGATATGATTGTCAAGAAAGAACATTTAGTTTCTCTTGAAGTTTTCCTAGACAATATGTAATTACAGAATCAAACTAAGATAATAGTTCTTTATTGTAGATCTTATAATTGATCTCTACAATTGAAATTTTTTGAAAGTGGTGTCGTATTGTGGTTTGGCTATCATGTGAAAATATTATATATATATATTTAATATATAATTTATTATACAACTAAGTGAGAGCTGCATCATTGGACTTTTATAGGTTACAAAGTGTGGTTAGGTTATTAGTTTAGAAAAAATTTGTTTAAAAAGGCTATTGTTGAGATTTATATAATCTTATTTCTTTTTGATAGTGATTTTGAGGTTGATTTTATATAAGTAATAACTTTATATATTTTGAATCACCTTTATTAGACATTGATGATTCTTAAGATTTTATTTACTTTTTTTATTTGGTATTTAGAACACATATTATGTAAATCTTATTAAAAAAAGGATTAGAAAGGGATTTTTAGTATAAAAAAAAGTAGTTAAGTCATCCATGTGGAGATGAATGGAGATAGATGATAGAAGTCTCTATTCCTATTGGCCAAAAGTCATATCCAATAGGCTTCAAGGAGGCTACATAAGGGCTTAGTAGAGATTAGGATTTGTTTTTTGAAAAGATTTAAATATCAAAGGCTAGGATCACTAAGTTTAGATTTTTGGATATAGTTTTGATACAAATTTTGTATAATTTGGACTTTTTATGAAAGAGATATAGGCGCTCAAAGTTAAGGTGTTAAAATTATAGGTAGTGTCATTCTTTTGGACAAAACTTGCAGGTACAAAAAGCAATAGAAGATTGGCAATTGGAGTTGAAAAAATCACTTTTTTATTTATATTTTTTTTATATAGCTTGATGAAATCTAAATTGGAAAGAAAGAGATATTAGGAGTTAAAATCATTGTTTGTAAGTTAAAAGTAGTAAGTGACCTTTTCTTAATTAGTGGTAATATTTTGAACTATATTTTAATTAATTTGATGAATATTTGGCTCAAAACTTTCAAAAGTGTATATATTGATGTTGCAAGACTATATTACCAAAATTTTGTGATATTAAAATTATGGATTTGTGAGATATAAAGAAAATAGTACTCAAATGCCTCTAAATTAGGGATTTAAGCACTTGCTAGGATTTTTAAGATATCAGAGGATTTGAAGTAAATATATGGTTGATTCTTTTTTGTAATGAAACTTAAGAGTATTACCTATACTTTGAAGAAAATATTATAGAAACTTAAAGGCTGGATCAAGAATTATTAAACTCTAAAGTTGGAGAAGAAATAAATCCTTGCGGGTAAATAAGATTTTGAAAGATTTTTGTGGCAATTTGAGCCTTTTTATACAAATCTACTTCAATACAAAAAGATTTTTTAATAAAAATTATCTTTTATAATATCATTATATTATTTTTTTTTTTCATTAAAGACAAATCACTTGTTGGAGTCTTGCCAATAAGTTTCAAGTAAATTCTCTACAGTTAGATATCCAGTATAATTCTAGATAGAAGATCACACCACACGACAACAAAATGCTGTTGGATGTAATTGACCATCATTACCAGTTTGAGAGAATACAAATCCAAGTGCAAAATCTGAGGCATCCATTTCTAAAATGAATAATTTTGTTGAATCTATATGGACAAGTATATGAGCTAAAGTGAAGGATTCTTTTAGCTTCTTAAATGCTTCTTCACCCTTGTTGTCTCAAATAATTTTTTTTTTCTTGTAAGTTATATTAATGGAGCTATAATCTTGGAATAATCTTTGATGAAGATTTTGTTAAAATTTACAAATTTCAAAAAATATTATACATCTCTAATTGATGATGGTTGTTTTCACTCTATAATAGTGTGTATCTTCTTTGAATCCATGGAAATCCCATTTTTGGAAGCAATATATTCTAAAAACTCAACTGATGGTTGATGAAAAGAATACTTTTCTAATTTGGCATATAATCCACTTTTTCATAGTTTCCAATACCATATGTACATAAGGTTCATATTCTTGTTTATTCTTAAAGAAGATCAAGATATTATCTAAGTAGATAACTACAAAGTTAGCAAAGTATTTCCGTAAGATATTATTTATTATATATTAAAAGATTGTAGGTATATTTGTAAGTCTAAAAGATATAACATTGTACTCAAAAAGTCCATACCTTATACAAAATATTATCTTCCATTGATCTCTTTCTTTAATTTTGACTAGGTGTTAAGGACACAAATTAAAACAAATGCATAAGTAAAAACTATGTCAAAGAAAAATAACAAGATAGAAATAAAGAAGTATGTATATTGAAGAAAAAATTGGAATGGCTATTATCAAAGACTAAAAAATACATGAGACTCTTGAACTAGACTAGAAGGAAGAAAGGAGTTGATAAGAGTGAAGAAGGCTTCACTCTTATTTCTATTTATATTATCTATCTAAGAGCTATGTGGCAGTATTCTATAGGACCTCCTACATATGTCTAATTTGTAAGACACGTGTCAAACTTGTAAGACAAGTTTCCCACATATGTGCCATGTATTTGGCTTGTTCCGCAAGCTACCAACATGTGCAATACATGGATAGCTTGTTCTACAAGCTATCAATATGTACGACACGTGGCTAGCTTGTTCTGCAAGCTATCAATATATACGACACGTGGCTAGCTTGTTGACTAAGTTTATAACCTATCAATCACCTATAGATATGTATAAAGGTGATTCCACGTCTATGAAGCTTCTAGAAAGCTCATTTCTAAGATATTATGAAATTAATTTATTTTATCTACTTCTATTAATCTATATTAACTAGATAGTTATTAAAATAAATCTTATATCTGTGATACTAGGTTGTAGGCGCCTCTCAAATCAATCTTTGTAATAATCTTTATCTATCCTAATTATTCCAATAATCTTGAGATTAATAACAATTGATAGCAATTTTTAATAGTTACCTTCTTCAGACCTCGATAGTGAATACATATATGTAAAGAACCATCTTTCTTCTTCACAAACAAGATTGAAGCTCTTGCAAGTGATTTTGAATATTTGATATAATTCTTGGCTAGGTTTGCATCAATATATTCTCGCAAGGCTGTAAGCTCTATTTGTGAGAGATTATAAATTTGACCAAATGGATATTAAGTTCCATCTTATAATTCAATTGCACAATCATAACAATAGTGTGAATCATCAAATTGACTCATGAGTTATTTTAGGATAAAAGAATATATTTAGAGTGACAAAATTATAATTATTAAATAAAGATGTGTTTAGATGATCCTAAATGAAGGAGAATAGTATTAGTGAAAAAGAAATAGAATCTTAATAAGTCTTGGAGGCATTTATCTTAGTTAATTTAGTATTTTTTTAATTATAAAAATTAATATTTAATTATTAAAACTAATATCTATATTGGCCTTCTATCTATATGTACCACTTATTAAAAATATATAAATATTACTTAGTAGATAGAAGAAGCATGAGATAGAAATCTCAGGTCTTTCTAATTATTTATGTAAAAATAAGATTTTTAGTTGATTTAATTTAATTTTACTATTATAAAAAATCACTAAGATAAGATAAAATATTTTTAAATTGATATAATTATTTTAGAAATATTATAAAAGTTTTTTGAATTTATTTAAAATTTATTTAGAATTTTTTAGGAATTTTTAGAACAATTTTGAAGATTGTAGTAAAAATGAGTTTTACCACCTTGGGAGCCATTATGAAGAATTGAAGTAAGATTTGAAGGCCATGCAAGGTTCCTAGGCTAATTGGGTGTTTTTAAACACTATGGTGAAGTCAAAATTACAAAAAAATAAGTTTTATTAGTAGAAAATAGGAGGATCAGCAGCTAGTGTAGTCCTTGTAGGAAGGGTGGTGCACAAGTTCCATATGGATTGTGGCACCTTGGATGTAGGTAGGAGGATAAGACTAAGGCCTTGTGGCCCCTTTAGGACATCCTTATACTCTACTTGTGAGCCTTGGTGAGGTTCAAACTCTTGATCTCTTAAGCAAGTTATCTTTGAGATAAAAGTTTTTTACTTAATTTTTCTATTATTTAACTTCTGTCTTTAGATTATTATAACTTATTCATAGTAACTTGGATTCACATGTTTTTTATACTATTGAAAAGATTGAAAAATTATCTATTCAAGAATATAATCTTTATTTTATTTTTTTATTTTTTACTAGTTAAAAATATACTGAATAGATTATAATATAATTTTGAATTGTGTACTTGCTTGATATCCTTTACTTCCCTTGTTTTGTGGTCATTATTCTTGTTATACCTGCTATTTGCTTCTTATACTTCATACCACTAATTACAAGAAATTCTTAAGTGAGGCCATCTTGTAACTTGGATTGAGGGGTAGAAATTTACCTTTACAAATAATGTTTTGATAACATATTTGCTTTTTGCTTTTCAAATATGTCTTTAAGGTCATGATATTGATTAAGAATATCTTGCTTTAATTACTTTGTTGGATCTTTTATTGAGATAGGATACAATGCAAATGCAACATTTTTTTTTACTGCGTGCATAAATACTTTAGCTACAAGAAATGAAGTAACACCTTGTTTCTTCTTTTAATATTTGAATCTTGAAAAAATATTTTACAAATTCTAATCAATATCAAGATTATGTAATTTAAATCAAGGAAGTCCAATGACAATAGGATTTATTAGACATCAAATGATGTTGAAGACAATGGATGATATTTGATCATTTGGTATCACTTTCAATGGTTGGATTTCTTCAATAACATCTCTTATTACAAGGTTTCATCCATCAATGACTTTAATAGGTGTAGGATGGATCTTCTTTATAAGTATTAAGTTGTATTTAGTTACAAAATCTTTATCCATAAAGCATGCCGAGGCTTCAGAATCAAAATAGATTTTAGTAGAAATCTCTTATTTTAGGATTTTTATATATATAGAAAGTTTAAAATAGGATGTTGGATCTAAAGGTAAGTAGAGAGTTTTTTCTGATATTTTAATTTTGGAAGTGTCCAACTACAAGGTCCCTATTGTGGTTAGACGTCTTCAATTTTTGACCTCTATAATTCAAATATTATACCTTGTGTGTCAGGGATATAAGATAAAAAATTAGCGAAGAACCAAGGAGAAGAACTCAAAACCTGAATAACTTCAAGAACAAAAGACTAGATGGATAAGAATAAGAACTAAATCAAGAATAAGAAACTGGATTAATATCAAGAACAAGGCAACACTTTGGATTGCTCCAAGACTTGTATTGGCAAGATTGAGGTACTCCTCAGTCTTGCCTCTTATTTATACTATAAGGCTTTATATCCTATTGGACTTTCTAAGAGTATCTTAGAATATTTTAGAAGCTTGAGGAAGATTTTAGAAGATTCTAAAAAAATCTACAAGAGATCTTGAAAGATTAAAATAGAATATTTTAGAAGCTTAAAGAAGATTTTGGAAACCTTTAAAAAGTCTACAGGAAGTCTTGGAAGGTTGAACAAGATTCTAAAGGATTTTTAAAGACAAAGGAAGATTCTAGAAGATTTTAGAAGACTCTAGAAAGTTGTAGAAGGTTCTAGAAGACTATAAAAAGTTCTAGTGGTGGCTTAAAGTATGTCCGTGACATCACCTTCTCTTCTAGCAACGAGTTTCACAAGAAGCTGAAGCAATTTGATGATCAAATCACATGCATAAAAATCCTAGAATTCGTCAGAGTAAAAAAGCAATATATTTTGTCTTTTGTTTGTTGATTATCGATTCAACAAGATCCTTGAGATGGCGTCGATGACCTCTAGATATAACCTTTGTTAGGCCAACATCCCATTCAAGAATTTGTTCTTTTTTGCGACCTTCAAAACATCCTTCGAATATAATTTTTGGTCCACTTAGAGTCATCCTTTCAATTTTGAGGAGTATTACCAAAGCTCAAGCATTTGAATCAAAATTTTTGTGAAGAGGTCTCATCTCCAAAGGCCCCAAGCAAGGCCTTATTTGATATTAGAATATTTCTTCTTCACCTTGCCCATGTTCTTCAAACCTAGTAGATTATAAAAGTTGCAATGATTCCCTGGCCGCTTGTATGGTAGAAGAGCCTTCTGACTCTTGTTCCTGTAATTTCTTTAAAATGTGAAGATTTGACATGATAACTAATAAGCTTTTAGCAAGATCTTTTCTATCCTAAGAAAAATACAAGTGTAGATCTTGGCATGGCTCTCCCTTTTTTATATTGGTCTTTTGTTGTTGATAGGAAGCATCATTTAGAAGCCAAGAGATGTTACTGTCCACAAAATCTTTAAGGATCATTGCATCTAGGTTTTTTAAGATATTATTGATGGAATTGGCAAACTTTCTTAGGTGCATTCTTAAGGTTATCTGAGGATTTTCATAAACTTTTGCTAACTCTGTAGCCCTTCTAATGAATGAAATACTCCAATCGTCCATATCTTATACGTGAATCCAATATTTCATCCACCTTATATTCAAGCTTTTAATTGACTTCAATTGGAGTTGGTGGTGGAATAGTTCTTCTGGCAATATTTGATTTATAATAGGTTTTTAAAAGCGAAATATGAAAGATTGGATGAATGTAGATATTACTTGGTAGTTTGAGATAAAAATTTACTGAATTTACTTAGTATAGAATTGTAAAAGGTCCGAGTCTTTAATAGTCTAATTTCCATAATGGTCAATTTGTTTGTATATTTTGTTAAAGTAATCAGACACAATCTCCTACTTTGAAATTTAATTGGTTCTTGCGATGAATGTCTGCATAGTCTTTATATCTATCTTGGGCTATTTATAAATAGGATTTCAATTCTTCATGGATGGTTTTTAAATAGATAGCTTGACTTTCTGCAATAGGGCTTTCCACATCTTCAATTTGGAATGGATCTGCTCTAAGATGATATCCATAGTTTGAAAAGAATGAAGTTTGCTTTATTGAAGAATGTTCGGAGTTATTTTATGCAACCTTAGTCAATGGTAGAAAGTTCGTCCAATCATCTTGTTGGTAATTTATACTACAACAAAGATATTGTTCCAAGATCTGATTCACTCATTCTGTTTGACCATCAATTTGAGGATGATAAGCAGATGAAAGGTTGATCTTGACTTTTAAAAGCCGAAATAGTCCTCTCTAAAATTTTGATACAAATTGCAATCCTCAATTTGAAATAATATTAATTAAAAGACCATGTATTTGATAAATATTATCAATAAAAAGCTTGGTTATTTCTTCTTCAAAAATAGTCTTGTTGCATGGGATAAAGTAGATAATATAAAATATTTCAAATTTTATAATTTATTGAGGCATACATGAAAAGTGTAGCCAAAAAAGTTCCCTTTTCAACCCTAGTCATCGATCTTTGATTGCTTTGTGTATGCACAAGTTATATCTAAAAGAGTGACAGTAGGTCCAAAATCGACACCTTAACTTTGAGTGCCTATAACTTCTTCATAAAAAGTGCAAATCACACAAAATTTTCACCTAAATCAGATTCAAAAATCTAAACCTTATGATCCTAGCCTCCAATAAAAGAGATATATCATTTTTTAGTCCTTCATAGAAATAGATGTATCACCACTACCATAGATAATACAAACAACATTCCAATTTGCTTATGTAGTATCTGCCATAAATTCCTTCAACTTGGGATTTAGAATGTTGTGCCTAACAGCAACAACATTGAAGTTCATGTAGAAAACCATTTGAGCAGCAACATCTTCAAATTGCATGTCACAAACAGCAATAATCATAACATGGCAATAAGTGGCATCGTATACATAAGAAGCCATTGTGGTCTAATTTTTGATATGCTTCACATGGTCAAATATAATCCATACATTTTCAAGATCACTACTAGATTGTATCCGCTTGACAAGATCTATTCCACAGCCAAATCCGACCTTGGACATCTTAAAAACAAAAACCTTATCAAAATCGGATTTCTAGCCAAGGAACTTATTCTCTTAGACAAATATCCAATTGCTAGAACCTTTGAGTTTAGTGATATTGTCCATGATTCCAAAATGGTGCAAGTAGCAAAAATTAGTAACTTCATTGCAAATATTAGGAGAAAATATGTGATTGTATCTATCAAATATAAGCACCAACTCATTGAAAGCAAGGGCCTTTTGAAGTGCCCCATCAAGACAAAGTAGCAATTCATTGAGGAATTCCTTACTGGCTTTGAGGACGATGGTAGAATTTATTGCTATGGGTGTTCTTTCCATCTACTCTTTAAGAAGGCTTCGGATCTTTTCTAAAGAATTCCTATAATCGCCAATCTTAATCAGATGAATATGCAAATCTAAATGGATACACGTACAAATTATATCTCTGTAAGCAAGAACATAATAAATCTTAATCAAAGCATTATTTACTTAGGACGGAGGAACCTTGCAAAATTTGCAAACAATTGTAAAATCTTTAGGAGGCTTGGATCCAACTTGAAATAAAAAGATAGAGACTCCTTCCTATTTGGTTTTGTTTGTAGGCAAAGTACAATGGACATAAGATAGGTAACCATATTTTTCATTATCACATCGTAAATGGCCAAAGAAAGAAGAAATTTAAAAGGTAAGACATATATTATTTTTAATGTTGGATGTAATAGTTTGGATCCAAGTATGGTCGTCATAGCATTTGTCCATCCAACAAAGGAATTTGGCTTGGGATTGTAATATATACTTTTCAATGGGAGGGAATTCAAATATGATATTACCATCAAAATTAGGCGGAAGGAATTCCACCCTCTCAATTTTGATGGTGTTGAAATCTAGCTTAAATATCATGGATTTGGAACTTGTCCTTGAAGCAAGCCTTTTTAGAGAGTCTGCAATATTAATAGTATCAATGACGCATGGTAGAAGTAGAGGTCTACGTTAAGTAGAACAACTATCTTTAGAAGATTGTGAAGCAAGAGAAAGATGATTAGTGGCAAAAATTATATTATGAATATTAACAAGTAGAGGTTCAATGGGACATACATCTTCAGAGCGATCGCTTAAAAGATTTATAGTTTCTTGATTAAGTTCTATCTTAATTTTTTGAAGGTGACATATCTGTTGGATACAAGTTGAAGATATTCTAGGAGCAAGAATCTCAATAGATCCATCTTAAAGATAATCTCTTAATCCATAGACTTGATACTTGTCGGATTTTAGAATTTAGATGTTATCCTTCTTATTAATAGAAGAGACTTGACTAATAGTATGAATAAGATCTTCTGTGATTGGATCAAAGATCTCTTCATCAATATATATAGAACCATTTAGAAATTGAAATTTAAGACTTAGTCAAATAGAACTAATAGTATAATAGCCATCATCTCCTATAGAAAACAAAATTAGAATTCTATATCCATCTCTATGAATGAGCACCATCCCGGGAAGAAGGATTTGCAAACCGACCTTAGCCATTATTATTCTATGAATATAAATATGAGAGTGGAGCTACAACAATTGTGATGGAATTGATGGTATCAAGTGAAGAAGGCTTCTATTTATCTATGAAATGATAATAAATGGTGACTAGGAGTTGATCATGCTAGTATCCAAGAAGTGGTAGTAGTTTATTAATTATTGAGTAGAAGTGCAATTGGTTGTAGAATATTAAATATAAGAAGCAAAAGTGAGAATGGAAAAAGAACGCCAAGGATGATAATGAATAATTGAAAAATAGAATGATAATATTAATATATTTTATGAACTCCAATAGAAGTATGTAAATTAATAATTAAACTATATAAGGATTAAAATTATTTATTAAATAGAGAATGATATAGCAATTGACAATGCAACTGAGATCTTAGGATGAGGAAATAATTTAGCGGTAGTTAAAATATAGTACAAAACAGACTAGCATCCTTTATAATAAACTTTAAGATTATCGCTTCTTTAATTTCTATATAAACAAGATAAAAACTCAGTATACTTATTATTGGAATGGACATGGTCATATATTCTTAATTTTAGAAGCTTCACATGATGAGTGGTAATTCAGTGCATGGAAGTAGTTAATGTGGATTTATATGGACTGAGCACTTGTAGCAAAGTTGATTATAGATGCTAAGGGATATAGAGAGGGAATTAGTGATTTATAGGCTCATATTTGAATAGAAGAGATGGAAGAGAATTTGGATGCTAGAGTGAGGTTTTGGACATTGGAGCAATGTTATCAAATATAAGTGTAGTATGAAAAAGAGGCAAAAATCTAATTTGTATTTCAACAGTGTAAAATCTTTGAAAATAACTAGGATATTGAAAGAAAGAAGGAACATCTTTAGGGGGGGTGACTTGGGTGGTATAATAAAAGTTTTGTTATTTGAAGAGGAAGAGATATCAATAGTTGCCATTAGTATCTTTGAGCAAACGGAAGTTGATGTCATTGTGGAAAATAAGGAGAACAAAAAATAGCCAGAGATAGAATCTTGTAATGATAGTAATAGGAATAATGAGAAGATCAATATGGAGGACATAAATACCAAGGTGAGGTACACAATGATTGCTTTAATTCAATTAGTATGTGAGTTCAATATAGCTTGATATTGATGTTTTTATATTTGAATTTGAGGTGAAAAAAGATGAGGTAATGAATCATATATTTACAATTTTGAACTAATTAGATCAAACGAGTGAATATTTATTAGCTATATTCTTATATAGAAATTTGAATTTGAAAATAGATACTATAATATTGATAGCCAATATTATATATTATATTAATACAAAGTATATAATTAAGGAAGTTCTTCCATATTGTTTGAAAAAATTTTGAAAAAAATATGAATTAAAGAATATATATAACTGGAAAAAGTCATGGAAATTTCAATATTCCAATGAAAATGTAGATAATGATCAATAATAATAGAGAATATAGAGTCAAATGGATGATACATTATATATATTTTTGGATATTAGTTTTCAACAATTATCAACTGTTTAATAAATATCAACAATATAGGATGTATACATAATATTCTTACATGGATTCAAGTAGAATCTATATGCTCATCTAAAATAGAAATAAGTCCAAATTTACATTCAAATTCAGCTTGCAGTCATCGTAGGATATATATCATACTATCCAACTTGAAGCATTATATATATTCCTTTATTGGTAGATTAGAACCGGAAAAAATTGAATTGAATTTACTTGTTGAGGTTTAAGTCTAGCTTATGGAAAACATGCGGGATGATGAAACTAGAATAATGGGAGCCAAAGCTCATTATTTGGAGTTGAAGGCGGAATAGAGGATGGTGGTATGATTAAAGGGAGTGAAAGAAATCCAATCACCATTAAAGGTGATGTACTATTAAATTTAAAGAATTCAGATTTTATTATGGCGCAGTTGGTCATGACAAGATTATTGGATGAAGGAGCCCTAATTGAAAGATTGATTAATTAAGCACGCTGGTGGGGCAGTTGTCAACAATGGCTAAAATAGGTGCTAACAGTCACAACTTGAAAAATATAGGATTGAGTGAGGTCCTTCGTGTTTTATTCCAATTTTTTATTTTTAAACCTCCTTTTTGACCTGTATCGGTAGTTGATTTATGGATAGTAGAAGGGCAGCCATTGACGGTAGTCCATTTTGGTCCTCACATTCTAAGCTTGAATGCTGAAAGTTTTAAATGTAGCCCTTTGTCTTGGATCTTGGATTTTGATTTGTGAAGTTGGATTTCAGTCAACATTAGAGATCGAAGTGTGCATGGTGGAGGGATAGCCATTGATAGCAATTCATTTTGTGCTCACATTCATAACTTCAAGGGTGAGAGTTTAGATGCAACCCTTTCTTCTAAGCCTTGTATTTTGATTTGTGAAGTTGGATTTTAGTCTACATTTGAGATGAGTGTATATATGGTGGAGGGGTAGCCGTTGACAGCAGCTCATTTGGTGCTCACATTCACAATTTGAAGGATGAGAGTTTGGATGCGGCCCTTCATACTAGGCCTTGCATTTTGATTTGTGAAATTAGATTTTTGATTGCATTGGAAATCAATGTGTGTACATTGGAGGGGCAATCGTTGATGGCGGCCTAATTGGTGCTCACATTCATAGCTTAAAAGAGAAAAGTTTGGATTTAGCACTATGTACTAGGCCTTGCATTTTTATTTGTGAAGTTGGATTTCAATCCGCATTGGAGATCAATGTATGCATAGTGGAGAAGCAACTATTGATGACGTCCCATTTTTGTTCTCACATTCAGAGCTTGAAGGCTTAAAGTTTTAGATACAATCCTTTGTTTTTGGCCATTGATTTGGATTTGTGAAATTGGATTTCAATCCGCATTAGAGATCAGTGTATGCATGGTGGAAGGGCAGCCATTGACGGTGTTGCGATAGAGAGAATTTGTCTCAAGAAAGTGCTGGGCTTCTAGTTGCCATTAATTATTCAACTAAGATCCAAAAAAATAAAGTCCCTAATTTTATATAAAAGATTTCTTTATAGGGCTATTACATCCAATACATAAGTCTTATTTCACAAAACACTCAAAGTATAACAAAATACTCTAAAACCCTCATTCACCCGTAAAGAGGGAATTTTTTTTAAAATTCAACAATCTATAATTTTTAATCCAACTATCCAAATCCATTCAAACTTTATACCAAGTACTAATATAATCTAAACAACTACCACTACAAATTTCAACTATTGATTTATTTCCAATCTTTAGATATCGCCAATATACTAGTAGTAGCTTCAAACCCTTGTTTATAAACACCCGTGTATTAAATTCTTTATATCTCATAAATTTAGAGTCCAAATGCTATAAAAATTTTGTATATAACTTTTTAGTATAATAATACACCTTCTAGAAAAAATTTAGATAAAAATTCATCCAAAAACTCAAGATATGGCAAAATCCATCACTGTGAATAAAATGGCCTACCTACTGCCTTGGAATTCAATCTATTGTCTTTGACTCTCTATATCTCCTTCTTCAAAACTCTAAATGTAGAAATTCTTCCACGTCAAGTGTAGATCTTGAAATCACCTCGCTAGCCGCACCTCTTGATCTCCAAAATCTCTCATACAACTCCTTCAATCTTCAAAAGAGTGACAATAGATACAATTTGTATATCCTAAATTCAAGTGCCTACTCTTCCCTCATAAAAACTCTAAATCCCTTGATTCTTATACTAAAGTTATAATACAAAAAATAAGCTTTTTAATCTTAGTCTCTAAAATTCAAATGGCTTCCTCAAAGTTACCAAAATCCTTGTTCTTGTTGTGGGCAGCCTCCTCAAAGCCTAATTGGGCATGATCATTGACTGATAGGAATGACGAACTTCACACCTTGTCTTCATTCATCTTCACTTTGTCTTCATCCTTCCAAATAGCCTCTTGGTAGTTTAATTATTCATCTTTAAGTCCAAACCTTCTCTCAAGGCTTCATACTAAATATTTAGGTTCTACATAATTTAAATCCCTTATCCAAATTAAATAATAATCTAAAATAAAGTTTCTTACACCAACTCCTTTGAATTTACTTTTCTAACCATTCTAACATATATTAGAATCTATGAACATATTATATATTTTGATTGGATTTTATATATTATAAGCAATTACAATACGACAACGGTGGCCCATTTTGTACTCACATTCATAGCTTAAAGGTTGAAAGTTTTGGATTTGGCCCTTCATATTAGGCCTTGGATTTTGATTTGTGAAGTTGGATTTCAATCTGCATTAGAGATCAGTGTTTGCATGGTGGAGAGGGAGCTATTGATGGCGGTCCATTTGGTGCTCACATTTACAACTTTAAGGACGAATATTTTTGTGTTGTTTTCAAGTTTATTTTAGTTTCTTTTATTTCTTATGATTTGCATGCTGGAGTATTTGTTGTTCACCACGGCCTAATTTGAAGCTTAATTAGGCATTTTCATATGCTTAGTTTATATACTGATGTGCGTCTTTTGTTAAAGCTCATATAGTGATTTGGATGTGATATATTAATTTTGGATGATAGAAGATAATTTGTAGCTACTTCTAGTGTGATTTTTTAAATACTTGAGTGGGAGCCATTATCATCAATCTAATTGGGCTTTACTCACCATGTGCTCTTGTGACTAGTACTAATATTATTGTTTATCTTCAATGATGCATTCTCAGAAAATAGAGGAAGATGCCATTTTGGAGTCAATATTTGGGGACCACATGGAGAAGCAAATGAATGATCTTGTACTGAAAGAGTCAATAAACACCAATTCACATATTGAGAAGTTGTAGTTTTATCCTAGATCTAAATCAAAGATTAATATTTCCTTATGTCACATCATTACATTGCCTATTGTGCGGCCATTTTTCAAAAATGATGTCATGAATTTGGCTTTGCATTTAATCTACAATGGATATGTGGAAGGAAATGATATATTTTATGTTACTTTGAAGAACGATGAAGGAAAGACATTTGATGTCACTAAGAAGATTATTGCATTATGGAGTCCTCTATGGATCTATACTAATCCTGCATTTAAAAGCCAACTCCTTGATGGTGAGGATCTCAAAGTCTTTTCAAGAAAAATATTCTTGATTTGAGATGGCAATTACCGCTCATGAGCATGGTTGTCCATTATAAATTAGAATCATTCCAATGACCCTACTTGGCATTATGTTGTAGAGTGTATTATTTTAGAGATGAATAAGGATGTTGTATCTTTGTTGATAGCATTGCATGAAGTCAATTGGTACTTTTTATTCCTAAAAAAATCCATTTCTTGAATTCCAAATTTCTTTTATTCTCATGCATATTTAATATTTGATTCTCAATTATTGACATTTATATTTCTTGTTGTCCATGAAAAACCAAAAATTCCACGTTACAACTAATCTTGTTCATAAATTATATTATATCCAAAATATTGTTGGATAGCCACTTTCATATTTCACAAATCTTGTTTCTATTGATGAACTGGGGTCTCTTGAATCCAAACAAAAATCAAAGAATTAGACATGATATATTTTGACAATTAAAACTATGAATAGAATTTTGAATCAAGTTTTTCTTTGCACTAATGATTTTGAATTTCCTATTGTGGTTTTCATCCCATTGTGACATCAAATACTCTTGCTTTTTTTTCCTAATTCTAATATTGCATTTCTATGTTTATGGTTCATAATTTATAATTGTCATTATGACTCTTCATTCTTTGTTACAACAAGAACTTGGTGATATTGCGGCAGCTGTTTAGAAGCAATTCTATGAAAAGTACTCCAAACTAGGAGACTTGACTTCAACAAGAGCTCATGATTTTGTAACCAAGGTTGTTGAAAAGGTCAAAATTAATTGCAATTTGGAGTTGAAAAAACAATTCTTTATTGCTGATCCTAAGCATACTCCATGATTTCTTAGGGAGGTGAAATTTCACTATGAAAATAATGATGAAAGTCTAAAGATGATTCAAGAAAAGCTTTAGATGCTTGCAACATTGACTATAGATTCATTTATGAAGGTAAAGTGGCTTGAGAGATGGAATCATTTTCATATTCTCCATAAGGCTCTTAAGTTTTCAAAACCCTGTCTTAGTAATGCGGACTTCATCGAGTGGCTTCACAAAGCTACATGGTAGGCCCAAGTATGTTTTGAATTTATCCATCTCCTTATCTACTTTCATTTATATTTGCTTGATAGTTTTTTGCCAACATTTTAGTTCTCTCATGTACATTTTAAAATTTGTAATTGGCGATAGAGACCCAAAAATTATTTGATAGAAAGATTGCCAATCTTGGAGTGTGAATTAATTATCAATCTAATGGAATGGATTCTTTGTCTTCTATCTTTGATTATGTGGAGAAAATATACATTATTTTGTGGAATTTTGTCTTTTTTTATAAATTTAAAATTGAATAAGGAATTCACATGAACAATCTCATTCACAAGTAAGTCAATTTTAAACCAGCTATATAGAGGACTCTATACAAATATTTCAAATATATCCTCTTCCCTGCTAAGACTATTTTCAAATTACTTGCATTCTTTGTTAGCTATTTAAATAGTAGAAGCAAAGATTGCATATTCATAGAGGTGATTATGAAAGCATGGGATCCAACACATTAGGATAAATGTGGATGGTATCTTAATTGTCTTCTCAAGAAACCTCCCACCTTTAATATTGTACTTTGGAATTCAATCAAATCAGCTCTTAAAAGTAAAAAGATTGTTGCTTCCAAATCGATAGATCAGGTTGTTGTTAAAAAGCTTAAAGTATAAAAAAATAAAGGTATCTATACTACCTAAAGATAATGATGATACAACAATTGTGGAGAATGGTAAAAGGACTAGATTATCAAAAAAGAAGGTACTTGAACAAGTTGAAGACAATGAGGATACACCAATTCTAGGAACCTTGAAGAGTCTTGTAGATGACATGCCTTCTTCTTGAAATTTTGCAATCACTGCTCAAGCATCTACTACTGCCACTATTATTCAAACTCAACCTTCTCCATTTCTAATGGCATCGCAACAACTAGGGATGAAGAAATTGATGTTAGTTGCAGATGTTTGTAACTCCATTCCAATTGCTTCTTCTACTTCTATTCTCATTGAAAATACTTCTATATCTACACTTATGGAGGTTAGACTTTTGCACCCAATTACAGCTAAAATATACAACTTTATAAAAAAGGTAGTTGATCTTGATTCTAATTCCATAAAACTTATTTTTCTTGTATTCCATGAATTTTTTTTTTTTCTATTCTATTCTTATATTGGTTTTTTTTAGCTTTGATTTATTCTTCTATTCTCAGGTTAAACCGAGACAACATATTTTTGTACGCTCTATTATACGCTTCCATGGCGGATTTGACTTGCTTATTGCTGATCTACTTGAGGGATTGCCTGTTCCCAGCATCTCCTCTCCTTCTAGTGCCATTCTAAAATAGATCATTTATATAGAGGCCGATATTAAAGCAATTTTTGAATTTGCTGATGTGTATCTCTACAAAGATGCAGATATTCTATTATTTATGTCCAAATCTTAGTCGACTAGAACAAATGTGTGAACGTATACTTCTACCTATGAGTTTAAGATTCTAAAAGATTGGTGGGGCATCAACAATTTAAAGTTGACATCACCAATGAACTCCACATTCACTATAAGTTAATCAACTTCTAATTCATTTTAATTTCATTTCTAACTAGATATTTGTTAAATTGACACAAAATAGAGTTTTGAAACTGAAATGGATACAAATATAGATTTATAGGAAATTCTAGTTGTTAGAAGTGAAGAATACAAAGTGCAAAAAAAATTTGTTGAAAGATAGAATATGAAGGCATGAAATTTTTTTCATAACAATGAATATGAATTTTTATCTTCAAGTCTAAGTTAATTGCTATAGAAGTATAGTCTAAGATAATTATGAGATTAAAATGAGATTTCAAAAAGTCTTATCTTAATAAATATCTAATTTTTTTAATTCTATTCTTTTATATTTCTTATATTTTATGTATTTTCTATAGACCTGCCCCTTCCGCATCTTCTTTCTTATCTATAAATGTCAACCAGATTCACACTTCTCTTTCCAAGAAAATCATGAACTATCCAATGTTGGTGTATACATACAAGATGATGACATCTTATTCAATTTTACTTTGGTAGAATTACAACTCATGAATGGACCTATAGCATGGAAAAATGGCTGCAAGAAGGACCTTGTATTTTTGTAGATGCTTGTAGAAGCCTTGACAAAGCCTGGCTCTATGATTATTGATGCCATTGTAAGCACAAGTAATTTTCTACTCTTCTATTCTGCTATTCATTTTAGCTCTTATTTTTTGCAACCTATATTTTTCTAATGCTATTTTCGATTGTCTAAGTGGTTCAATTCATGCTTGCCAAAGTTTTGGTTACTATGTCATTGCTTTTGAGGTTGATCCACTCATATTCAATATTATGCTTGCACCGCTTTATATTGATATACCTTCAATGCTTCCTCTTCTATTAGAGATTATTCTCTTTGATGATAATAATATCCCTATCCGTCGTATAGCAAAGAATAATCGCTTGAGTACATAAGTTGTGTTTTTTAATGTTTATTTTTTTGACTTATTAAAATTCCTTCAAATTCTAGCCATATTGATTTCTACCACTAATGCTTATTTATTTGCACATTGATCTCCTCATAGTATCTCTTCCATCTTTGTTTGTTCTTTCTATCTATATAGAGACAGTCATTGTGATTTTAAGAGAAGTCCCTTCTTCAATTCCATTGCATCATAGAGTATGCTATAATCCTAGTATTGATTAGTTCTTAGACTTAGAAGCAATGGACTATAGTGAGGGTACCTCATGTAATGAAGGTAGTTCTAGTTCTATAACTTCATATGATATTTTTACTTAGTTTCTATGATTATTTGATATATTTTTCTTTTTTGTACTTTGTTTATTGATTGAATGCATGGTAATGAGACTCCTAGGGCTAGTATATGATTTCATGGCTTATATATGAACTTACTTTTTAAAATACTAAATAAATTCTTTTTATAATTTTTTTTTTTTTATCCTAATTCCTTCACTCTAACTAACTTTTTTTAAAACTTATAGTCTTTTTTTGTTTTTAATTTTTATTTACTCTATGTCAATCAAATATTTTTTGAACTTCCATCATTTTTTCTTTATTTTTTTATTCGGCCTCTTATTCTATAGTCATAGGATTCTTCTTGAATAGTGTTTAGAAATTCACAAATTCTTATGGCTATAGGCCTTGTAAGATCCAAAATTAATCCAGTTCTCTATAAATTTTTACGATTATAGGTTCTCAATTATATAAACTTTCAATAAAAAATAACCATTCACTACTTACATTTCATTGCTCACCACTCTCTACTTACTACTCTAAGCTCACATAATAGCATTTCTTTTATTTAGACAATATTTTGATCTATTCTAAGAATACAAAAGAACATGAATTTCATGTTCATCATGTGTAATAAAAACTTAAAAATGTAGGATTATACGCTAAAATGGAAAAGTGTATATTTTACACTACTCAAGTTTACTTCTTAGGATACATCATCTTAAATAATGGTTTGAAGATGGATCCTAAGAAAGTCCAAATAATCATAGATTGGAAGATTTCAAGAACAATAAAAGATATGCAATGCTTTTTGGAATTTGCCAATTATTATCAAATCTTCATCAAGGATTTTTTTTAAGCTATAACTCCATTAACATGCTTAACTTATAAAAAAAAATTCAAGTGGAATAAAGAAGCAAAAGTATTGTTTGAAGCTTTGAAGTTAGTTTTTATTTCTGCACCAATCTTGTATAGAGTTGACTTTTCTAAGGCATTTTTTATGAGAACAAACATATCAAACTTTGCTTTGGATGCAATATTGTCATAAATGGGAACAAATGACAAACTCCATGTAGTAGCTTTTCATTTTAGAAAATTTTCAGCAGCAGAAATCAACTATAAAATCTATGATAAAAAACTTCTTGTAATTGTAGATTCTTTTTAAGAATAGCATCATTATCTAAAAGGTGCTTCTAATCCAATCATTATGTATATGGATAATAAAAACCTTGAATACTTTTTGTCAATACACCTGTTGAATTATGTATTCAAGTTTGTTGGAATATGTCTTTGTCAAGATTCAAGTTCATTATCACTTATTGGCCAAGAATACAACAAGGTGTATCTAATGCCCTTTCTAGACGTTCTTATTTTGCACCAAAAGAAGGAAATTCAGCTTTTAATCAACAAAAATAATCTTCTTGAAATTGAAGCAATTTTATCTTTGAGTAATGAAATCAATATTGATTGTTGATTCAATTTTTTTACTTGGAGAAGTTGGTAAAATCAAAAAGGCTATTAAAAAATTTGTACAATCATGTAATATTTTTTTAAGATAAAAAAACTCCTTGTCATCGACCTTACCAACTTCTCCAAGCACAACTTATATCAAAACAACCTTGGTCTTCTATTTCTATGGATTTTATTATAGATCTTTCAAATTTAAATTCATGTGATTCTATATTTTTTATTGTAGATTGTTTCACAAAGATAGTCTATTTTATATTGTATATTAAATCTATTACAAGTGAAGAAATATCTAAACTCTTTCTTAATAATATCTATTGCTATCATGGATTATCAAGAGATATTATTTCAGATAGAAGGATGCAATTCATATTAAGATTTTAGAAGTCTTTTTTCAATATATTGGAGGTGGATATAAAACTATCTTCAACTTTCCACCCTCAAACTGATAGACAAATCAAATGAGTAAATCAAGTTTTTGAACAATATTTGAGATGTACCATCAATTATTATCAAGATGATTGGACAATTTTTTTGCCATTGATAAAGTTTACTTATAATCAGTACATTCATCTACTCAATAAATTTCAATCTTTGCCAATTATGGTTATCATCAATAATTTAATATTTTTGACTTTTCAAAGATTGATAATCTTACGGCAAAAGATTTGACAAATTGGTTGTCAGAGCTACATGTAACAATGAAGGCATAATTAAAAAAAAAACTCATGAACAAGAAAAGATCAATGCAGATGTCTATCATAAAGAACATCTTCAATTCCACTTAGGCAATAAAGTATGGCTATTTTGTTATAATATCAAGACTATTCATCCTTATGACAAGCTAAATTATTATAAGCTTGGACCATTTCTAATTTGTGAATAAATTAATCTAATTGCTTTTTGATTATACCTATCAAAATCTATGAAGATCTATCTTGTATTCTATATGCCATTGCTTCAGCCATACAAGATGATGGATATACAAGAAAGAAGAATAATGCCACAACCTCCTATAGAAATAGATAATAATGAAAAATTCAAGGTAGAGGAGATCTTAAATTCGAGACGGCATCAAAATTGGTTGGAACCTCTTATATATTAATGTGGATATGATATCAATATATTTAATGTCTATATATCATATCTATAGGTGATTAGTAGATAAAAATAATTACACATATCTATAGGTGATTGATAGGCTAGAAATTTGGCCAATAAGCTAGCCACATGTCACACATGTTGATAGCTTATAGAACAAGCTAAATACATGGCATATAGTTAGGAAACTTGTCTTGCAAGTTTGACATGTGTCTTGCAAAATAAACATATATTAGAGGTCATATAGAACGCTGTCACATAGTTTTTAGATAGATAGTATATATAGAGATAAGAGTGAAGCTTTCTTCACTCTTGTCAATACCTTTCTTATTTCTAGTCTTGTTTCAAGAATCTCTAATTTTCTTGTTTTTGACAATAGCCATTCTAATTTTAATACTATACCATCTTTGAATGATTTTGAATAATATTATAGTATAATTTATTCTTTTATGATTCATGTCCTTGTCCTTGACAACACCAAAGACCAAACATCTAATAGCTAAAGGATTTGTAAAGCATCTATCATAATATCAAACAACTTTAAAGCTTCAATTGCAAGCAACTAAAGATGCCTACAAGATATCTATAGATAAATTCAAGAATCAATTGCTTGCTTTTTATATTCGAGATAAAGTATGGCTTCTTTAATAAAATATTAAGACCAAGCAATTATGCAATAAGTTGGACTATCAAAGATTAGGACCATTTTTCATCTAGAAGCAAATTAATCTAATGGCATATCCCTTAGAACTATAATCTTCTATGAAGGTACTTCTAATTTTCTGTATCTTTCTTTTGAAGCCTTATAGAGAGCCGCATATTTTGAAAAGAATACAACAATCACCACTTAATATCAAAATCAAAGATCATAAAGAATACAAGGTCAAAAAGGTGTTTGATTCACAATAAAGGTGAGACAAATTGGAATAATACCATGTCAAACCTTTAACTATTGAGAGATTTAGTAGAACAAGATTCAAAAGATTTACTTGCTATATAAGCTTTGAATGAACCGATATAATTTTCACAACCTGTGATTGAGCAAAGTAAAGATGATATATTTTAATGGCAAGTACAATTATTATTGAAGCCATTAGGAGCAACACCCTACTATATAAGTCTCGATTCCAATGCTTGAGCTTTAATAATATTGCTTGAGCTTAGAAAGGTGAATCCTCTTAAGCTTGAAATCTTGTTTGGAAGATGTTTTAAAGATTGTAATCAAGATTAAATCTTTAGATGGAATGTTTCAATAATAGAGATATTAGTTGAAAGCTATAGGAATTTTTTTTTGAAGACTAATAGAATCTATTATTCAAAAATAAAGAATAAAATATATAGTGTAGAATGGATAGGAATTTTATGATTTACAATACATAATTTGTAGGATTAAAAATAGATAATAAGTCAATGAATGGCCAGCTTAGAAGGCAGAATGGATGAAAAAGTTAGAAAAAGTAATTATCATCGGTTGTGTAGTAGTTAACATAGTCAGGGTAAGTATAAATTGATTCAATATGGAGGAGTCGGGACCAGACTGTGATAGTACTGAGCCGGGATAAGCTTGATACTACCTCTTATTTTCTTTTGTGTTAGACTGTAATGGAGAATCCGGATTTCATTCCGATTGATTGAACCATGTCAATCATGGAGTACAATAATAAAAACAGATAATTCAATTTAATAATGGATGAGTAAAGAATTGTAATTGATTATTGCTTGAGTTTCGTGTGGCAAATTGGCAGCCAAAGATTGGATATGCCAATGCAATTTGATTATAAGTAAGAATGTTATGTTGTATTGGCTGCGAATATCTAACAATGAAAGAAAATTTTAGAGAGAGATGATTTGTTTCGGAAGAAGTTCTTGGTGAGAAGTTATTTCCAAAGATTGGAGAGTGTAGCAAGTGTAAGCATTCTATTGAGATAGTGTAGCATTGCCAGATATTGTTATGCAATTGGAAGAAGATAGCAGATTATAGTATGAGAATTTGTGGAAGATTGGATTACAAAGTTTATTCTTAGTTGCGGAGTAGCAGTACTGATTGAGTGGTCGGCATTATTTCTAAGCATTTACAAGTGCATTGGACTTTGATGTTTGGAGGCGATTAGTTGTATGACTCTAATAGTTTAATTTAATGTGATTAGTCTTTTTCTGTATCTAAATTCCCCTTTACAGGTTTTCTCCAGGCAATATTGGTAGAATAAATAAAATAACGGAACCACATTTTGGTGCTATTGCCGAGGATTGACAATAGTATTGAATATTAGGAATTAATTGCCGAATGTGTAATTGAGGATGTTGCATTAAGAAGTTACAAAACTAGTCTTGGTTGGAAAGTGAAACCGAATGTCTAATTAAATTAGAGATGGAAAGTAATGTCAATAATAAATGATGAAAGATTATGGTTAATAAGAATGAGAACATTGCCTTGAGAAGAATATCAGTATGACCAATTCTTAACCACAGGAGTCGCAATGATTCCATCTCAAGGAGGATATCAAATGCCAACTTGGAATGAAATGATGGGCAGTTATCTAAGAACAATTGATTACGGTGCAAATCTTAGTACTAATCTGTAAGGAGTAGTGAATGCTGTTCCATTGCAGGCTGTACCACCAACAACTGCAATTCCGTATTCTCTATATTCTCCATATCAAAAACCAATACCTATAAAAGAGTTATCTAATGAACTAATATCAAAGGATCCAAATGAGACTTTGTTGTTAACTTTGACAAAGAAGATGGACGAGTTGGTTGTTAATTTAGCAAAGAATAAGCAAAAGAAGCATAAACCGACTAATATGCGCCCCAATATTTGGTGCAGTAATTATAAGGGATAAGACCATTTGGTAACGGAGTGCCTTTCACCACCCCAAATGACTGTGCAATGTACATTTTGTGGAGGCAAGCATATAACCACCAATTGTTGGAATTTAAGAAAACAACAACAATCCAAAAATCAGACCATGATTCAATTAACTTCTTGGGATATTAATCAAATTTAGATAGAAAATAGGTTTGGCTAGAACAGATATCATTTGAATAAATAAAATAGAAATTTCTTGAATTTTTAAAATTCTGAGTATAACCAAGAAGGTGACCCCAATTCTCAAGGTTTTGTGCAAAATCAGCAAGGACCCTCCCAATATCCACCTATTTAGAATCCAATTTCAGATCCTATAGTACTAATTGATTGCCTAGGATCCTTTATCCATTTAACTTAGAACAAGCCTAGCCAATATATACCAATCAAAACGCCCAATATTCCTGATGGAGGTAGAAGAAGACTACTCTGATGTTATTGTTATAGGCAAATAGGATATTATACTAGTGAATGTCCCAATCCAAGAGCCAGTGATGATTATATTCCAGTATGTGGAAATTATAAGAAATCTGAATACACTTACCAACACTACAATGCTCCATTTAATATTAATAATCGAGATCAACATATCCAGCTACAAAGTAAGATGGAGGACAGTATTTGAGTTCGACAAGATTCTCAAATAAAACGGGTGAAATGCGTACATGTAATACTTACTCAAGCCCAACAAAAAAAAAAGGTCCAATTCAAGAATTGGAAGTACCAATTGTAACGGACGAATTTTATTCATTGGATGGTACTCCAAATCCAACACCAGTATCAAAGATATTACCAACGTTAGGATCCAATTCATCTATGCAACTTGAGGATGTCCCTAGCTTCGAGATATTGGTTCAACCAAAATCAGTACCAATATCTGCAAAGTTTCAGGAGCCACTTTATCCATTAAAAGATCCTCTCATGGACAAGAATTTCAACAAAGTCCATTTAGCAGTTCTAATTTCCAACTCCGTAAAAAAATTATTTCAAGGGATTAAATTGAAATCCATGAAAAAGAAGAGGGCCTTGAAAATCATTGCCAATATGAAACCATATGATATTATGAAAGATTTGGATGAAATCAAACCTTCTATTATAATGAAGCAATTATTAGTAGTTGCACCAGAATATCATTCTACATTGAATTCTTTGTTAATACGATGTAGAATTTGTAATAAAAAAATTTATGAGGTTTGTTTGAATCCCGATCTAGGAGCACCAACTATCGATGTATTAATTGATGATGTTTTCATTCCTGGAGTTTAAGTGGATGGTGGCTCTAGTGTGAACTTAATGAATGTTGATACAATAGAGGCGTTGGATTTAAAACAATTATTATCCACAACATTGGTATTAAAAATGGCAGATCATAGTAGGATGAAACCAGTGGATATTTTAAATAGTATTAACATTGTAATTGGGGGAATCACATATGAAATTAATTATATTTTTTTTCAATTACAAAATTCTACTTTATCATATCTGATTTTATTGGGTCAGCCATGGCTATATCAAGCCAAAGCTAGGAACAATTGGGGTTGAGGAATGTTAACTATTGGGAAGGGTAGTGACAAGATTGTTTTACAAATGTACCCAATTCAATATCATAAGGAGTCTCAAATTATGGGCTTAGAAGCAACATCTAATAATAAGGGCTAATCTGAGGCAGAATATGATGAAGTTAACAATATAATACAAGTTGATAAGGACCCAATTCACATACAGAAGCAAGGCATGTTATACTAATATAGAGGATCCAGGGAATATTTATGGTATCAGGAGGATGCAACCAATTTTGACAATGTCATTGCGGACTGGATGAATAATCGCACGATAAATGAAGTCAGTACATTTGAACCAGAATTGGATAGTTTTAATGTGACGGATCATATGAAGGATTCAGAGCAAGAGAGGCAAATCAAATCAAAGGCTGATACGGAACTTGTGTGCCAATCCATTAACTTAGGTTCTAGTGAAACACCCTAGATTATCAAAGTATACATCGATATTACACGTATAGAACTGAGAAATTGGAAAGAATTCTTTCTACATCATAAATTTGCTTTTGCTTGGTCATATGCGGATTTAAAAGATATTCCTGCCAAAGTTTGTGAACATCGATTTATCTTAGAAGGGAATGCTATACTAGTTCGTCAAAGACAACACCGCCTTAACGCAAAATATTCTCTCATGGTCAAGGAAGAAATAGATAAATTTTTAGACGTGGGCTTCATATATCCAATCCCGTATAGTGAATGGATTTCACCGATTGTGATGGTGCCAAAGAAGAATAGAAAAATCCAAATCTGTCAAGATTTTTGTAAACTAAACGTGGCTATTAAGCAGGATTATTTTCCTTAACCTTTTATGGATAGTATACTAGATGCAGTAATTTGACATGAATGTTATTCTTTTTTAGATAGATTTTCGGGTTATAATCAAATAAAAATTATATAAGAAGACTAGTTGAAGACCACTTTTACTATAGATTGAAGCACATTTGTTTATAAAGTAATGCCATTTAGATTATGTAATGCTCCGGCCACATTTCAAAGGGTAATGACGCAAGTATTTCAAGATTATTTATGATTGTCAATGGAGATATTTTTAGATGATTTTTACACATTCAATACGACAGCAAATCATTTGAAATGTCTTGATAAATGTTTGGACCAATATGATAAATATGGGATATCTTTGAATTCTGAAAAGTATCAATTTGGCGTACCATTGTGGAAGCTTTTGGAACACATTGTTTCTTTGGCCAGTATTGCTATTGACCCAGATAAAATTATTTGTATATTGGCTTTATCAAAGCGAGAAATAATGTCAAGTATTTATGGTTTCGTAGGCCATGTCACCAATTATAGGCAATTCATTCATTTATTTGCAGTAATATGTCAATCGTTAACAAATCTTTTAAAAAAATCACCATCAAATGGATCTACTCTAATTTGGAATGAAGAATGTACAATTGCGTTTGAAGAATTAAAACAAAAATTAGTGTCAACACCAGTACTTGTTGCACCTTATTGGACGAAACCATTTCATGTTTATATTGATGCCTCGAATGTTGCTATTGGATCTGTGTTAAGTCAGAAAGATGAAAAGGATTTAGATCATCCCATCTATTATGCTAGTCAACAATTTTTTGGTGTGGAATAAAATTATATTATGATTTTAAGTATATGATTAATAAACCTCAATTGAGTAGACGCATTGCTCGTTGGGTATTATTCCTTCAAGAATTTAATTTCACTATTAATATTCGATCAAGAAAAGAACATGCTAATATAAATCATTTATCGCGCTTGTCAGCGTATTGCTAGACCTACGAGAACTTTTGCCATGCTGTTGGTACCAATTTTGGGTCAAGCATTGTTTGAGAAATGGGATATTGATTTTGTAGGACCAATCGCACTAGCCTCACAAAATGACTATAAAAGATATATTTTGGTACCAATCGATTATGTAACAAAATGGGCTAAAGCGGTGACAAAAAAAAATGATAAAGTTAATATAGTAGCTACATTTTTATATGATAATATTTTCACTCGATTGGATATCTCAAAGAATTGGTTAGTGATCGCAAAACCCATTTTATTAATTCTACAATTGTGGCTTTGATAGCTAAATATGAGATCAAGCATCAAAAGACAATCCCATATTATTCTCAGGCCAATAGATAGACTGAAAAGACCAACGGTATTTTGTATAAAATTTTAACTAAGACGATGTCTGATATGGGAATAGACTTGGATACAAAATTATATGCAGCTTTGTGGGCATATCGTATTACGTATAAAATAACTACCAGTTCCACACCGTTCTAACTGGTATACAGATAAGAGACAATATTACCAATTGAATTGGAAGTTCCGAGTTTATAAATTGCATTAGATGAACGTTTGGTGACAAGAAATCCCTCCAATATTGATTAATCCAATTGGAAAAATTGGATGAAGTTAGGGTTACGGCTCTTTTAACTATGGAAGCTACACAACGCTGCTATAAGAATTATTATAGTAATAAATTACGTCCTAAATCTTTTATGTCCAATGACCTAGTATTTTTTTATGATAATCGCTTTTACAATTTTTCGGAGAAATTCTAGGTCCATTGGCATAGATAGTATGGAGTAATTGAAGCCTTTTTTAATGGTTCAATTCAATTGGAAGATTTTATGGGTATTCAATTTACTACCCAAATTAACAAAAATCAGTTACGTCTTTATTTTACGTAAATTTGGGACAGAATTTTAAAAATGGGAGAGAAGAGGGTGTATCTGTTCATTATAGATTACCTTTATGAAGGTGCATGATGGTTAAAAAAGACTATTGATGGTCAATTTTGGGTCCTAATATGGACTAGTCAAGCAAATTGAAAGTGATGATCTACTACACTAGATTAAGGATTGTTGATTCAGACCCCAAGTCAAAGGTTGGAAGCAGAGCACTTAGTGGAAGTTTTCGTTACCATTCTAATTTTGAGCTTGGTTATTCGAGTGTATACTTATTGGAGTGTAGAATTTTTTTCAGTCAGAGTGTAACGTTAGTACAAGCAAAGAGTGCGTAAAAAGCATTACACAATGTCGATGGAAAGGTCGAAAAGAGCTGTGGATAGAGAGAAAAATGTTTGAAACATGAGAAGTAAGAATAACTTGCAATCACCGTCTCTAGTGGTGATCACCAACATGGAGCCAATGAAGTTGGAAATCTATTGGTCTCTACAAAGGCAGAGAGATTTTAGAAATGTACAGATGTATGTGTTTTTGCGAAGATTGGATAATCTGCCACCAATTGATGTAGAACTAGTGGCAGAGTATATAGAAAATTATGACCTAGAGGATGATTTGAGTGTAATAAAAGGAAGAATAATTGGGATTGATGAGAGTACTTTATAGAAGGTATTACATCTATTAATAGGTGAGCTTGTGGTAGACATCGAAGTGTCCAGTGACTTCAGACCGAAAAGCTACTTCAAGAGAGACATATTATCATTCGAGAAGAATCAAGGCTAGAAAGTGGTAGAGGCGCTTACACCAGAGCTTGTAGAGTGGATGCGGTTTATTCAGAAGCGGTTAGGCTTGAACCAGCATACCACATACATGTCCAAATGCTTACTATTTGCTATGATTGCAACACTTGAAGGCATGGTGTTTAATTAGGCAGCCTTTGTAGCAACCTGTATCCATACAGAGATGGGAGCTAAGCAAAAAACGGATAAATTTGCATCTTTGTTATGCTCCAACTATGTGCACTCCGTTATTGCATATACGTTAAGTCAACCAGCAATGGAGAAAATAATACCTTCTCCAATGCCGCAACAAGATATGCGGAGTTTACTAGTTAGTCCAGGGGTAGTGGTGCATGAAATTGGAGAATCAAGTAGATCGCAAGAATGGGAGGCTATCCTCGAGACTACACCAATGCAGATTCCAATTTGTACAATAATTGAGAGGGCGGCTGAGGCTCCAATTTCAAACACTAGAATATTAGAAGGAGGGAACTTCACAAAAATAATATTGGGTCAAATTTTCCAATTGTAGCTTATTGTGACTCAGTTGGAAGGAAATTTAAGGCAACAATTAAAGTCAAGCAGGAAGGAGATTATGGAAAAAAGCCGCCAAATTGGAGAACATGGTCACCTTATTAGGGCAAAGATAGAATCCAAGCTGGCATTGGAGCAAAAATTAGTGGAAGAAAAGTAAAATTGGACAAATAATAAAGATTGCACTCAAAGAATCTTGAACGGCCAAAAATAAGAACTAATAGAGAATCATAGGATATGGAATTTGGAAAGGGAGGTGTTGAAGTGCCAGTTGCAAGCAAAATATGAAAAAGTAGTGAAATTGGAACAGAAAAAGGTGAAATTGAGAGACCAAAACAAAATTGAAACAAATAAGCTGTAGGCAGAAATTGGTGCATTGAAGGATATAGTAGCAAAATTGGAGGGCGATTTGGCCAATGTCATTCAGCCACAGGTATTTATTCCGCCACTTTTGAGTATTAATGAACTGAAAGAGAAGATGAAGCAACAAGAGCGCCAATTAGAGGCAAAAGATGCCAGAATTGTACAATTAGAGGCTCAAGTTCGGGAATTGGGAGCGGATAATGAAGATTTATCAGTCCAGTTGAAGAGCAACGATGTGGATTTATCAAAGGAGAATGAGGATGTACAATTAGAGTCAGACGCAGAGGAACCTCCTACAAAGAATCTAAGAGCATTCCATTCCAAAGAGCCAGCTTCATGACTAAATTTTTTTTTATCAATTTTGTATTTGCGAGGGCGTTGCACAATTAGGAGTGGGGCTATGTAGAATATGTAGGAATTTTATGATTTATAATACATAATTTATAGAATTAAAAATAGACAATAAGTCAATGAATGGCCAATTTAGAAGGCAGAATGGATGAAGAAGTTAGAAAAAGTAGTTATTATTGATTGTGTAGCAATTAACATAGTTAGGGTAAATATAAATTGATTTGGTATGGAGGAGTTGGGGCCAAACTGTGATAGTGTTGAGCCGGGATAAGCTTGGTACTACCTCTTGTTTTTTTTTGTGTTAGATTGTAGTGGAGAATCCGGATTTCATTTCGATTGATTGAACCATGTCAATCATGGAGTACAGTAATAAAAATAGATAATTTAATTTAATAATGGATGAGTAAGGAATTATAATCGATTGTTGCTTGAATTTGGTGTGGCAAATTAGTAGCCGAAGATTGGATATGTCGATGCAATTTGATTGCGAGTTAGAATGTTATGTCGTATTGGCTATGAAAGTCGAGCCATGAAAGAGAATTTTACAGAGAGATGATTTGTTTTGAAAGAAGTTCTTGGTGAGAAATTATTTCCAGTGATTAGAGAGTAAAGCAAGTATAAGCAATCTATTGAGATAGTGTAATATTGCTAGATATTGTTATGCAATTGAAAGAAGATAGCAGATTATAGTAGGAGAATTTGTGGAAGATTGGATCATCAAATTTATTCTTACTTGCAGAGTAGCAGTATCGATTGAATGGTCGGCATTATTTCTAAGCGTTTACAAGTGCATTGGATTTTGATGTTTGGAGGCGATTAGTTATATGACTCTAATAGTTTAATTCAATGCGGTTAGTCTTTCCCTATGTTTGAATTCCCTTTTACAGGTTTTCTCTAGGTAGTATTGGTAGAATAAGTAAAACAACAAAACCACACATAGCTTCATTGATACAATATATTCTTGACTTTTTATATATATAAAAAGATTTTTGAAGGTATGAGCTCCTTTTAGAACTTGTTGCTAGAGAAGGGGATGATATTAGGGATCTATACTTTGAAAGTTCACAAAATCTTTTAAAACATTATAGAGATTTTTTAATTAATAGAAGTCACTTAAGAAGCTTCCTAATTGGTGGAAGTAGCTCAAGAAGCTTTATAATTAGTGGAAGGAGCTTGAGAAGCTTCCTAATTTGATGGAAGTTGTTCAAGTAGCTTCCTAGACAAGTGTATATGTTAGAGTCAAGGCTAAAGAGATCTTCACTCTTAATGACACATCTTTTAGAGTTCTAGCTCACATTTTTTGGTATTCTTTGTATATTCATCTAGATAATTTAAGTTCTTGTTAGTTTCTTCTTGAAACCTCTTTCCAATTCAAGTCTCTTATTTTGTATTCTTGTGTCTTTAATACAGCTAAAAATTTTTAAAAGCAAAATGGTACTAGGTGAAATTGACCATCATTACATAATTGAAAGAACATAGATCTAAGTATAAAATTTGATCCATCTATTTCTAAAATGAATGATTTTGTTGGATCTACATGAATAAATATAAAAGCTAAAATAAAAGAATCTTTTAGCTTCTTGAATGCTTCTTCAACCTTGTCATTTTAAATAATTTTTTTATTTCCTATAAATAATATTAATAAAGTTATAATCTTAAAATAATCTTTAATGAAGATTTTAGAAAAATTTATAAATCTCAAAAAATATTATATTTTGATTGATGATGGTAGTTTCTACTCTATAACAATTTGTATCTTTTTTACTTCAATAGAAATTTTATTTTTAGAGATAATATATCCAAAAGATTTGATTGATAGTTGATAGAATAAGCAATTCTTCAATTTAGTATACAATCCACTTTCCTGTAATTTTTCCAATACCATACATATATGATGTTCATGGTCTTATTTTTTCTAAAAAAAGATCAAGATATCATCTAGATAAATGACTATAAAATCATCTAAATATTCTTAAAAGATATCATTCATCATATGTTAAAAGACTACAAGTGCATTCATAAGTCCAAAAGGCATAACATTGTATTGAAAATGTCCATACGTTGTATAGAATATTGTCTTCTATTGATCTCATTCTTTGATCTTGACTAGGTTGTAGGTGCCTCTCAAATCAATCTTTGTAAAAATCTTTCTTCATCCTAGTTGTTCCAATAATCTTAATATTAATAATAATAAATAGTAATTTTTTATAAATACCTTATTCAAACCTTAATAGTCAATGCACATATATAAAGAACCATCATTTTTCTT
This sequence comes from Physcomitrellopsis africana, assembly GCA_036785485.1. Classification (NCBI taxonomy): domain Eukaryota; kingdom Viridiplantae; phylum Streptophyta; class Bryopsida; order Funariales; family Funariaceae; genus Physcomitrellopsis; species Physcomitrellopsis africana. The sequence continues at coordinate 18,117 of JAWRVF010001484.1, read as the reverse complement.
TACAAACAAGATAGGTGCTCCTGTAAATAATTTTGAGTGTCTAATGAAATTCTTGGCTAGACTTTCATCAATGTATTTTTGTAAGGCTATAAGCTCCATCTATGAGAGATTATAAATTGGACTAAATAGAAGTTGAGCTCCATCTTGTAATTCAATTGTACAATCATAAGAATAATATTCTAGTAATATGTTTGATTTTTTTTTCTCAAATATATCTATAAGATCATGATATTGATTAGAAATATCTTGCTTGAGTTGTCTATTTAGATCTTTCATTGGAATAGTATACAATGCAAATGTAGCTCCTTTCTTTGCAATTTGTATAAATACTTTACCTCCAAAAAATGAAGTTACATCTTATTTCTTCTTTTGATGTTTGAACCTTAAAAAAATCTTAGCTTTTAAATAAAAATCCCTATAGTTTATACAAAATGCTCAAATTCCAACAAAATCCTTCAATAGCTTATTTATCTATAAAAGATTGATTTCTTGTTGAATCTTAGAATCCAATAACTCTTGATCTAGTTATTTAATTTTAACCAACTTATTCAAAAATGTAGGCTATATTCTTAAGCTTCACTATAAGAAAATTTAACTATAGATTCACTTTTGATTGTTTGATATCTTTAAAATCTTAGTAGGTGATTAAAATCTTAATTTATAGATACTCAAGTATTATTTCCTTCATATCTCAAAAATCCAAAATCTTAATGTCATAAAATAGTTTTATATAATTTTATAATATAAAAATATATATTTTAAAAAAATTTGAGATAAAAACATATCAAATTGCTTAAGATATAATTCAAAATACAACTACTACTTAAACAAGGTTACTTATTGCTCTTAGATTATAAGCACTGACTTCAATACCTAATATCTATTTTATTCCAAATTTAAATTTATCAAGTCATATATAAAAAATATAGCCAAAAAAATATTCTTTTTAATTCCAATCAATGATCATTTATTACTTTTTATGTAAGCAAGTTATATCCAAAAGAATGACAATAGGTACAAATTCAACACTTTAACTTTGAGCACCTATATCTCCTTTATAAGACTTCAAATCATTCAATTTTTGTATCAAAACCATAGCCAAAAATCTAAACTTCTTAATCCTAATCTTTAATATTTAAATCCCTTCAAAAAAAAAAAATCCTAATTTCTAATAAGGCCTCAAATAGCCTCCTTGAAGTCCATTGGACATGACTTTTGGCCAATAGGAGTAGAAATTTCTATCATCCATCTCCATTCATCCATATGGATGGCCTAATTACTTCTTTTTATACTAAAAATTTCTTTTTGATTCTTTTTCTAATAAGATTTATATAATATGTGTTCTAAATATCAAATAAAAGAAGTAAATAAGATTTTAAAGATTACCAATGTCTAACAAAGGTGATTCAAAATATATAAATATTATTATCAATATAAAATCATCCTCAAATTTATTATTAAAAATAAAGATTATATAAACCTCAATAATAGTCATTTTAAACAAATTCTTTTTAAAATAATAATCTAATTATATTTTATAATCAATAAAAATCCACTAATATAATTATCACTTATTTGTATAGTAAATTTTATATTAAATATATATGTATAATATTTTCATATAATAGCTGAATCATAACACAATATTGCAACTTCTAAAATGTTGCAATACATCCTTAAAAAAGGATAATTTACTCTTTCTAAAGAAAGATCATATTACAATAGGCAAATATATTGGTCTAGAGAGGGATAATCTGTACTCATCTAGAATGCAATAGTATCTTTAAGAAGAGGGATAATTCACTCTCTATCAAAAAATAAAAGCTCTAATATGATTACTCAATAGTCTTATCAAATTATTAGATATGCAAGATAATAAATTAGTGAATAGACAAGGAAAAGAATACAAAACTAGATTGATTTCAAGAATAAAGAACTAGATTGTTGACAAGAATAAGAACTAGATTGATATTAAGAAACAAAGTAATACTTTGAATTACTACAAGACTTATATTCGCAAGACTAAGATGTACCTCAATCTTACCTCCTATTTATGCTGCAAGGTCTATGTCCTATTGAACCTTCTACAAAAGCTTCTTTAGCTTGATAGAAATACCTATAGAAGATTCCAACTATAAAAGAAACTAAAAAGTTTCTAAAAATCTATAAAATATCTATAGAAGCTTTTAAGAATATCTTAGAAGATTTTAGAAGACTAAAGAAGATTGTAGAAGATTATGGAAGGTTTTAGAAGGTTCTAAAAAGTAATAACTTAGAATATGTCCGTGACAAAAGCTACTATATAAGATTTTTTTTTTCATCTAATAATATTTTTATATCTTTATTCTATATTATATTTTTATTATAAATAATAAATTAATAAAATAAGTTTATTATTATTATTTATTTATTTAATTAATTTCTTTTTAAAATATCTGTTCATATTTATTAAAACTTATTTATATCAATTGATTCTTTATCTTTTTAAATAATGAATATACAATCTTAAGCATATTGCTTCACTATCATCTATTGTGTCATAGACATATTTTAAGTTACCACTTTCTAAAACTTTCCGTAGTCTTTTAGAATCTTCTATAGCTTTTTAAAATCTTCTAGAATCTTCTATAATCTTCCAAAATTTCCAATAGACTCTTTAGAGTCTTCCAAAATCTTCCTCAAGCTTCTAGAATCTTCTAAGATATTCTTAGAAGTTCTAATAGGATATAGATTTTGTAGTATAAATAAAAGGCAAGACCAAGGAGTACCTCAATCTTGCCAATACAAGTCTTAGAGCAATCCAAAGTATTAATTTGTTTGTGATATCAATCTAATCTCTTATTCTTGATCTAATTCTTATTGTTGTCAATCCAGTTCTTTGTTCTTGATATTATTTTGGTTCTAAAATCTTCACCTTATTTCTTTATTAACCGTCTATCTTGCATCCCTAATAATTTAACAAGACTACTTACATAATCATATTAGAGCTTTGATCTCTTGATAGAGAGTGGATTATCCCTCTTCAAGATATTATTACATTCTAGAGGAGTGTCGACTATCTCCCTCTAGATTAATATGCTTACTTGTTGCAGTTGATTTTTCTTTAGAAAGAATGGATTATCCGTTTTTTAAGATATATCATTACATTTTAGAGATTACAGATTATCTTTGTCTAAATTAACTAATTAGAAATATTTCTTTTAATATAGAAAATACTACACTAACAACTTATTGATTTTTTCTTTATCAATATGGAAATAGATCAGATTAATGGAAGTGCATCTTCACAAACAAAGAATAGAGTGGTGACTCTTGCAAATCTTCGAGCTCTTTTGGATACTGTATGAGAAGAAATGGCATTCTTTTGCAGCTTATAAAAAGAACCACGAATGGAGTAAGTATCTAAAGAAACTAAGTGACAAATTCATAATTTGCAATAAGAGATTATTTGATTGAGAGAAGCAAGTGGTAGACAAGCTATGCATATAACTACTACAAAAGCTCTAAGAATTGTCACAAAGGAGCCAAAAGCTAATATGCTTGATAAATTTGATGGAATAAGATCCAATTTTTAAAGGTTTGTACAACAAGTACAATTTTACTTACGACTATATCCTTCTCATTATCTAGATGGATTCACCCAAGTCGCTTTTGTAGGCACCTTTTTATGAGGTAGTACTTGATTATGATTTGCTCCACTATTAGAATAGAATTCTCTGATCTTATACAATTTGGAGGCTTTTATAGAAAGATTTATTGTTGCATTTAGAAACAGTGATCGCGAGAGGGTGGCTGAAAAGAAGATTCAAAATCTACAACAAAGAGAATGTTCAACTGCAATTTAAGCCGTAAAATTTCAACAACTTACTTGTGATCTCAATTGGAATGATAAGGCTTTTATGACTCGATTTTATTATGGCCTAAAGGACAATATAAAGAATCTATTGATCACTATGCCAAGAGTTGAAAGCTTAGAAGAACTCATAGCTCAAGCTATTACTTGTGACAATCACATATTTGAATTATGACAAGAGAGGCGATCAATTTTTAGCAATACCTATCAAGGTACGTCTGCTACATCTTCAAGAGTATTAGAGAAGGCATTAGCATATCCTGAATCTATGTAGATTGATGCAATTCAATTCAATTCATTAATACTAGCAGAAAAGATTAGATATTGGCAAGAAAATCTTTGTTTATATTGTGGAATATCCAATCACAAGGCAGCAAACTGTTCAAACAAGTCTAGAGAATTCAAGGCACAAGGTATAACATCTGAATTGAAAAGGTCAAAAAACGAAGACGTCCAGTCACAGTAATTGCAATTGAATACCCCCAAATCTAAAACACCAAAAAAAAATCTCTTCTTACTTCCAAATCTAATATATTATTTTATATTTTTTATATATATAAGAATCCTAAAACAAGAGATTTTTGCTAAAGTCCTTTTAGATATTGAAGTTTCAATATTCTTTATCAATAAGGATTTTATAACCAAGCATAATCTAGTACTTGTAAAAAAGATCCATCCTGCACCCGTTGGAGTCATTGATGGATGAAACCTTATATCAAAAGATGTTATTAAAGAAATCCAACTATTGGAAGTGATACTAAGAGATCAAATATTACAAATTATTTTCAACAATATTCAATGTCCAAAAAATCTTATTGTCATTGGACTGCCTTGGTTTGAGCTACATAATCCTGATATTGATTAGAATTTGCAAAAGATTTTTTCAAGATTCAAACATCAAAAGAAGAAATAAGATACTATTCTATTCCTTAGAGCTACAGCATTTATACAAGCAGGAAAAAAAAAAAAACAACATTTGTATTATATACTATCCCAATGAAAGATTCAACAAAGCAATTGAAAGAAGATATTCCTAATCAGTATTGCAACCTTGAAGACGTATGTGAAAAGAAAAAACAGAGATATTTTTGAAACACCATCCTTATGATTGTGCAATCAAATTACAAAATAGAGCTCACCTTCCATTTGGTCCAATTTACAATCTATCACAAATAGAGCTTACCACCTTGCAAAAATATATTGATGAAAACCTAGCCAAGAATATTATTAGACATTCAAAATCACTTGCGGGAGTTCTTATCTTGTTTGTGAAGAAGAAGGATGGTTCTTTACATATGTGTATTGACTATCAAGGTCTGAATAAGATAATTATAAAAAATCGCTATCCATTATCATTAATCTTAAGATTATTGGAATAATTAAGACAAGCAAAGATCTTTACAAAGATTGATTTGAGAGGCGCCTACAATCTAATCAGAATTAAAAAAGGAGATTAATGGAAGACAACATTTCGTAGAAAGTATAGACATTTCGAGTACAATGTTATGTCTTTTGGACTTACTAATGCACTTGCAGTCTTTCAACTTATGATGAATGATATCTTATGAAAATACTTATATGACTTTGTAGTCATCTATTTAGATGATATCTTCATCTTTTCTAAGAATAAATAAGAACAAAAATATCATGTACATAAGATATTAGAGAAACTACAAGAAAGTAGATTGTATGCTAAATTGGAGAAGTACTCTTTCCATCAACCATCAATCAAATTTTGGAATATATTGCTTTAAAAAATAGAATTTCCATGGATCAAGAAGATACAAATTTTCATAGAGTAGAAACAATTGTCATCAATCAAAGATATATAATGTTTCTTGGATTTGTAAATTTTTACAGAATCTTCATCAAAGACTATTCCAAGATTGCGGCTCCATTAATGTGACTCACAGGCAAGGACAAATTTATTTGAGATGACAAGAATGAAGATGCATTTAAGAAGCTAAAAGAATCTTTCACTTTAATCCCTATACTTGTCGATATAGATCCAATAAAACCATTCATTCTGGAAACAAATGCCTTAAATTTTGCACTTGAATTTGTATTCTCTCAAACTGGTGATGATGGTCAAATACACCCAGTAGTATTCCGCTCTTAAAAATTTTCAGCTGCAGAGATCAATTACAAGATCGATGACAAAGAACTATTGGCAATTATTGATGCTTTTGAAGAAAAGCGCCATTTGCTAGAGGAGACTCAACACAAAATCATGGTATATATCGACCATAAAAATTTGGAGTATTTTATAAGTGCTTGAGTTTTGAATTACTGACAAGCACAATGGAACATGTCATTATCTCGATTTGACTTTATAATTATATATCATTTGAAAAAAATTCAAGAGAAATCACATGTCCTTTCTTGACAATCATATCTTGTGCCAAAAATAGGAGAAATTGTATTGGATCAACAAAAATCAGTCATATTGAAGCCGTCTAATTTACAATTGAAGACATTGATAATATCTACCTATACAGATACAACTCTCAAGATAGAAATCTAGAAAGCAATGAAGACAAATCCATTTACAGAGAACATTCTGCAACATCTAAAAAATATATATGTGGAAGAAAATAACAATTTCAAATTTGAAGATGGATTGTTATATTTCAAAGATCCTTTTTATGTTCCTCCAGGCCCTATAAGACTTCAAATTCTTCAAGCACAACATGACCTTTCAACAACTGGATATTTTGGCTTCAATAAGACCTTGGAATTAATATCAAGAGACTATTGGTGGCCTCAAATGTGGAAATTAGTAAAAGAATTCATCCAATCATGCAAAATTTGTGCCTGAGCAAAAATCCCAAGATACCAACCATATGGACTTCTTTAACCTCTTCTAGTTTCTAAAGACCCATAGCAATCATTATATATAGACTTCATTACAAACCTCCCAATTTCGAATAGAAAAGAGTCAATTTTTGTGGTAGTAGACCATCTTATCAAGATGGCACATTTTATTCCTTGCAACAAGACTATTTTTGTGGAGCAAACAACAAAGTTTTTTGTTGATAATATTTATTAAATACATGGTCTTCAAAATGACATTATTTTAGATTGAGGACCACAATTTGTATCAAATTTTTGGAGATGACTATTTCAACTTTTAAAAGTCAAGATTAACCTCTCATCAACTTATCATCCTCAAACTGATGGTCAAATAGAACAAGTGAATTAGATCTTAAAAGAATATCTTTATTACAGTATAAATTATTAACAAGATGATTGGACGGGCTTTTTATCCTTCACTGAGTTTGCATATAATAATTTCAAATATTCTTTAATAAAGCAAATTCTATTCTTCTCAAATTATGGATACCACCTTAGAGCATATCCATTCCAAATTCAAGATGTGAACTACCTATTTAAAAGCCATCTATGAAGAACTAAAATTCCAACTGCAAATGACTCAAGACTGATATAAAGACTATGCAGACATTCATCACAAGAATCAACCAAAGTTCAAGGTAGAAGATTGTATTTGGCTACTCCAACAAAATATACAAATAAATCAACCATCACGGAAATTAGACTATTAAAGACTTGAATCTTTTACAATTCTACACCAAATAAATCTAATAAGTTTCCATCTTGAACTATCAAGTGGCATGTGCATTCATCTAGTCTTTCATGTCTCACTTTTAGAAACCTATTATAAATCAAATATTATTAGAAGAATTCTTCTATTCCCAATTTCAATTGAAATCAATCAAGAACTTGAATATGAAATGGATGAAATATTAGATTTGTATATAAGATATGGATGATTGGAATATTTCATCTACTAGAAGGGCTATGGAGTTAGCAAAAGAACATGAGAACCTTCAGATAATTTCAAGAATGTACCTAAAAAAGTTTACAAATTCCATCAGCAATATCCTAAAAAACTTAGATTCAATTGCCATTGAAGATTTTGTGAATAACAACACCTCTTGGCTTCTAAGTGATGCTTTCTATCAATAATAGAAGACCAATATAAAAAAGGGAAAGCCACGCCAAGTCCTGCACTTGTATTTTTTTTCTAAGATAGAATAGATCTTATTAGAAGTTTATTAGTTATTATGTCAAATCTTAGCGTTTCAAGGAAATTATAGGAACAAGAGTCAGAAGACTCTTCTGCCATACAAGCGATTGGAGAACCATTGCAACTTTTAAAAGCTACTGGGTTTAAAGAACATGGGCAAGGCAAAGAAGGAGTATTCCAATGTCAAGTAAGGCTATGTTTGGAGTCTTTGGAGATATGACATCATCACAAAAATCTCGATTCAAATGCCCAAGCTTTGATAATATTCCTTGAAGTTGGAAGGGTGACTCCAAGTAGACTAGAAATTATGTTTGGAGGATGTTTTGAAGGTCACAACAAAGAGCAAATTCTTAGAGGGGACGAAGTCATCGACGCTATCTCAAGGGTCCTATTGAACTAATAACTAATGAACATAAGATAAAATATGTTGCTTCTTTACTCCGACAAATTCTAGATTTCTTATGTATGTGATTTGATCATCAAATCGCTTTAACTCCTTGTGAAACTTGTCGCTATAAGGGAAGGTGATGTCACAGACATATTTTAAGTTACCACTTTTTAGAACTTTTTGTAGTCTTCTAGAACCTTCCATAGCTTTCTAAAATCTTCTAAAATCTTCTAAAATCTTCTTTAATCTTTTAAGAATCTTCTATAGTCTTCAAGAATCCTCTAAAATCTTCTACAGTCTTCAAGAATTTTCTAAAATCTTCTATAATCTTCCAAAAGCTCCCGTAGATTTTTTAGAATCTTCTAAAATCTTCCTGAAGCTTCTAGAATTTTCTAAAATATTCTTAGAAGGTTCAATAGGACATAGGACTTGTAGTATAAATAAGAGGCAAGACCGAAGAGCACCTCAATCTTACCAACATAAGTCTTGGAGCAATCCAAAGTGTTGCCTTATTTGTGATAGCAATCTAATTTCTTGTTCTTGATTTGTTTCTTATTCATGTCTATCTAGTTCTTTGTTCTTGATATTATTTTAGTTTTGAAATCTTTACCTTATTTCTTTATTAACCCACTATCATATTATAATTGCTTACAATATGAAAAATTCACTCAAAATGTATAATATGTTTATAGATTTAGATATGTGTTAGAATGGTTGATAAAATAAATTAAAGGAAATTGGTGTAAGAAAATTTATTTTTGATTTTTATTTAATTTGATTATCGCTTTTAAATTATATAAAACATAAATATTTAGTATAAAGTCTTGAAAGGCAATTGGAGTCCAAAGAAGAAGAATTAAACTACTAGGAGGCCTATTTGGAAGGATGAAGATAAAGTGAGGATGAATGAAGACAAGGGGTGAAGTTTTTCATTCCTATTGATTAATGGTCATACCGCATAGGCTTTGAGGAGGCTCTCTATAAAGAAAACTGTCACGGACATATACATAATTACCTATATGATCAGATAGAACTAGATAAAAGAAGATAAAAGCAGGTTAATTCCATAATATTTTTAGAGAAACTTCCTAGAAACTTCATAGACGTTGCTTTGACTTTATAAGTGTCCATAGTAGACTTTTGGATTAGAAACTTGGTCAATAAGTTAGCCACATGTCGCACATGTTGGTAGCTTGAAGACCAAGCTAAATACGTGGCGAACATATAGGAAACTTGCCCTGCAAGTTCGACACGTGTCTTGCAACTTGGACACGTGTCTTATAAATTGGATACGTGTTGGAGGTCCTATAAAACGTCGCCACTTAGCTCTTAGGTAGATAGTATAAATAGAGACAAGAGTGAAGCCTTCTTCACTCTTGTCAACTCCTTTCTTGTTTTTAGTTTGATTTCAAGAGTCTCTAGTGTCTTGTCTTTTGGCAATAGCCATTCCAGTTTCTTTTAATATATACACTACCTTGTTTCTATTTTGTTATATTTCTTTGAGAGTGTTTTTCACTTACTTATTTGCTTCCGTTGAGTTCTTGTCCTTGACAGATTGACAAGAGTACACTTACAATATCAAAGCTTTGTCTTTTCTTGAGTAAGAGTGGATTACCCCTTTCTCTTGACAAGACATAAGCGTGTTAGAAGTTGCGGATTACCCACTTCTAAACTGATATTGTTCTTAGCATTTTCTTTGTTATCAAGTCTTTCTTTTTCTTTTGCCTTGAGCAATATCACATAGTTCTTTTCTTCTTAGTATTATTATGGCAGAGCTTATCGAAATGAAGACTGCAATGGCACAAATGCAAGAATAATTAAGGGAGTTAATGCTTGCAATGCATCAACTCAATCTACCACCACAAGGAAGAATAAGAATAGCAGAAAGTGGAGATGTAGAGATGATTGGAGCTGCTTCAACACCTGCATCAAATCACATTCCTTCTCCAATTGTAGAACACCCTGTAAGCGCCAGAGAACCAAGAATTGCCTTACCCGAGAAATTTGATGGTACGAGATCAAAGTTTTGAGGGTTCATCAATCAAGTACAATTGGCAATCAAACTTCAATCGCAAAGCTATCCAACTCCACGATCACAAGTCAGGTTTATTGGAACTCTACTTTCTGGTTCTGCATTATCATGGTTTTCGTCCTTTTTTGAACAACGAAATCCCATACTGGACAATTTGAAAGCTTTTTTGGTGGAGTTTTGATCTATGTATGGTGAACATGATGCAGCTCGTGTTGCAACAAACAAGATCCGAATTTTACGACAAGGAAACCGCTCTGTCATAGTGTATGCTTTACAATTTTGACAACTTGCAATCGATATCAAGTGGGATGATATTGCACTCATCAGTCAATTTCTTTATGGATTGCAATATGAAGTAAAGAAATTGATGCTCAATTTACCTGATCCTCAAACATTGAGTCAAGCAATCGATTTTATGCTGTAAAGTATGACAATCGACTTTTTGAGTTTCAATCCGAGAATCGTATACAAGGAAAACTCAACGTTATTACTCAATGGCAACATCTTCACCAAATGTACATTCGGAAGTAGAAGACATGCAAATTGACGCAGTACATTTCAAACCTCTTATTGAGCAAGAAAAGATTCGTCGTCGCCAGGGAGGATTATGCTTATATTGTGGAGAACCTAAGCACACTGCTCAACATTGCCCAAAGAAATGACGCAACTATAAAATGAGGGGTACGGCGGTCAAAGGAGACAACATGTCGGACAACAAATTTGTCCAGCTACAATAGGGACCGTACAGCTCGAATCTTGTACAATTCCTAAAAAAGGTCCTATCCTCTCTTCAGAACCCTCTCCTTGTTTTATAATAGAACTATATTTAGGACCTAAAAACCACAAAGCCTCTGCTTTATTAGATTCAGGAGCCTCAGCATGTTTTTTAGATGAACAATTTGTTAAAAGTCGTAAAATACCTCTAGTACAAAAAACTAAACCTGTACATGTAGAAGTCATAGATAGTCGTCCATTGTCTTCTGGAGATGTCACTCATGAGACCCACCCTATAAAAGTAACAATAGACGGTCATAATAGTTACGTAACCTTTAACATAATTAAATCTCCGTCTAATCCAGTTATTTTAGGTCTATCATGGTTAGAAAAATATAATCCTAAGATAGATTGGAATTCTCGTAGACTTCATTTTTCTCAAAACGTTATTGACACTTTCGTCGACCAAGTAAAAAGCTATAAGTCTAATATAGTAAAATCCGTACTTATAAGTGCAAAAGCTTTTATGCATGAAGCAAAAAGAGGATCAACTTTTGCTATTTATGCCACACCCGTCTCTGATAGTAAAAGCACTTCAAGTGGCTTTCCAAGCCAATACCAAGATTATCAAGATGTTTTTGAGAAGAAAAATGCCGATATCCTTCCAGAGCATCATTCATATGATTGTTCAATTGATCTCAAGGAGAGATCTCAACCTCTATTTGGACCAATCTACAGTCTATCACAAAATGAGTTGGCAGAACTCAAAGAGTATATTGAAGAAAATTTGGCCAAGAACTTCATACACCATTCCAAATCCCCAGTAGGAGCTCCAATTCTATTTGTGAAGAAAAAAGATAGATCGTTACGAATGTGTGTGGATTATTGAGGGCTTAACAAGATCACTATCAAGAACAAGTATCCACTACCTTTAATCTCCGGACTTCTTGATCAACTGAATCAAGCTAAGATCTATACAAAAATAGATCTACGGGGAGCATACAACCTGGTTCGCATCAAAGAAGGAGATGAATGGAGGACTGCATTTTGAACAAGGTATGGATACTTCAAATATAATGTTATGCCTTTTGGACTCACGAATACACCAGCCGCTTTTCAACATCTCATGAACGATATTTTTTGTGAATTCTTAGATGATTTTGTTGTCTGCTATCTAGACGATATTTTAATCTACTCTAAGAATGTAGAAGAGCATGAAACACATGTTCGTCGTGTGTTACAAAAACTTAGAGAAACAGGGTTGTACGCCCAGATGGAAAAGTGTGTATTTCACACTACTCAAGTTGACTTCTTAGGTTACATCATATAAAATAATGGCCTCATGATGGATTCTAAGAAAGTCCAAACAATCATAGACTGGAAGATTCCAAGAACAGTAAGAGATGTGCAATGCTTTCTGCGATTTGCCAATTATTATCGAATCTTCATCAAAAAAACTTTCGAGCTTGCAAAATTTCCACTTAGCATTGCATTTCATTGTGAAGACAAGCTCGAGCGAATAAAGCAAGTTAGGTACCACTGGCTTTTTGAAGATAGCTTTTACTCGCACTAATTCAGATCGCTATTGATTTTCCGCATTCTTTTATGGAATGATCGTACTTTGTTTTCAAAGATGATATCGCCAAATGGGAATACGACAACCCATCCAAGAGGCCTATTCGGAGGAAATTTTCGATAAAGAAATCAACTACGAACTTCCATATGTTAATCCTCAGAATTCCGGATTCTTTCAAGAACGAAGGCCATTATCTAGAAGGCGCTTCTAGTCCAGTCACCGTGTATATGGATCACAAGAACCTCGAGTATTTCATGTCAGCACGCGTGTTGAATCGTCGTCAGGCTCGTTGGAGCATGTCTCTATCAAGATTCGAGTTCATTATTACATATCGGCCAGGAAAACAACAAGGTCTGTCTGATGCACTTTCTAGACGTCCTTATCTTGCACCAAAAGAAGGAGAGATGCAACTCTCTAACTTTTGAATCTTAATTCCTCAAATAATTTTATCTTCGCAAGAATTCAAATCATTATTAACTGGCTGATTCAACTTTTCTCAAGCAAGTCCAGTTAAGTATGTCCTTAGATCCCCTTATTCATGAAATTAAGAATAATTCTTCTAAGTCTCATGATATTTTAAAGTTTGAGTTTAAGAAAATCTACTCTATTTCAAAGGGCGCTTATATGTTCTAGAAGGTGAAGCACGATTACGTGTTCTTCAAGCTCATCATGACTTCCCGGCAGCAGGACATTTTGGATACAATAAGACTCTAGAGTTGATATCTAGAGATTTTTGGTGGCCTCAAATGTGGAAGGGAGTCAAAGATTTTGTAAAAAATATGTGATGTTCGTTCAAGATCAAAAACTCCTCGCCACCGACCCTACGGATTTTTTCAGCCATTACCCATTCGAGAACAATCATGGTCTTCTCAAAGGTTTACCGGATTTTATCAATGCGATCTTCCAAATTCGTTTTATGACTTAGTATTCAATACATTGTTTTTACTGCATGCGCCATTTATATCATATTAAAATCTATCACAGGCAAAGAAACAGCTAAGCTTTTCCTTGACAATATCTACCGCTATCATGGATTACCTAAGGATATTATATCTGATAGGGGAACTCAGTTTGTATCGAGATTTTGGAGAACGCTTTTCAAGATTCTAAAGGTGGATATAAAGCTATCTTCAGCTTTCCATCCTCAAACTGATGGACAAACGGAGCATGTAAATCAAGTCTTGGAACAGTATTTGAGATGTACCATCAACTACCAACAAGATGATTGGACAACTCTTTTACCATTGGCAGAGTTTGCTTATAATAATACGATACATTCTTCTACACAACAAACACCTTTCTTTGCCAATTATGGTTACCATCCACGACTTGATACTTTTGACTATTCAAAAGTTGACAATTCTGCGGCAGAAGACTTGGTAAATCATTTGTCAGAACTACATACAACAATGAAGGCACAATTAAAGGAAGCTCAAGAACGACAAAAGATAAACGCTGATGCGTATCCAAAGGAACAACCACAACTCAACGTAGGCGACAAGGTATGGCTACTTCGTCGCAATATCAAGATTACGCGACCTTGTGACAAGTTGGACTATTGTAAGCTTGGACCTTTTTGTATTTCTGAACAAATTAATCCAGTTGCATATCGATTACACCTACCAGAGTCTATGAAGATCCACCCTGTATTCCACGTGTCTCTTCTTGAATCATATAAGACAATGAATATACCAAAAAGAAGACAAGTGCCACCTCCTCCTATAGAAGTGAACAATAATGACGAATTTGAAGTGGAAGAAGTCTTAGATTCAAGGCGGCGCCTAAATAGGTTGGAATATTCGCTCAACAAAGACTTGGTTTATTGTGTCGGCTTATTAGCGTAAAAAAATTGTACATGTATATTTGATGTACAATTTACTACTTAACTAAATGAAATTCATATTAGTGGATTTTATTAGTTATAGAATGTGATTAGGTTGCTAGTTTAGAAAGGATCTATTAAAAGGATTATTATTAAGATTTATACAACCTTATTTTCTTTTAGTAGTGACTTTTGAAGTTAATTTTATAATGATAGTAACTTGTATATATCTGAAGTCACCTATGTTAGACATTGGTGATCCTTAAGATCTTATTTATTTTTTTTATTTGGTGCTTAAAGCACCAAGTATGTAAATCTTATAAGAAGAAGGATTAGAAAAGGGTTTTTAGTATAAAAAGGATAGTTTGGCCATCCATATGGATGAATAGAGGTGGATGATAGAAATCTCTATTCTAATTGGCCAAAAATCATGCCCAATGGGCTTCAAGGAGGTTGCCCGAGGGTTTATTAGGAGTTAGGGTTTGTTTTTCGAGAGGAGTCGAACATCAGAGGCTTGGGTCATCAGGTTTAGGTTTTTGGGTATGGTTTAGGTGCAAATCTTGCATGATTTGGACCTTTAATGAAGAAGTTATAGGCGCTCAAAGTTAGGGTGTCGATTTTGGACCTACTGTCACTCTTTTGGGTATATCTCGCGCATACACAGAGCAATCAAAGATCGGCAACTAGGACTAGAAAGCGCACTTTCTTGGCTACACTTTTCACATACAGCTCGATAAAATCCAAGCTAGAGTCAAGGAGATATTGCAAGTTGAAGTCAGTGCTTGTAAGCTAAAGGCAGTAAGTGACTCTGCTTAACTAGCGGTTACATTTTGAGCTATATCTTAGTCAAATTGATAGATTTTTGGCTCAAAATTTTCAAGAGTATATATGTTTATGTCACAAGACTATGTGCAAAATTTTTGTGGCATTAGGATTTTGGGTTTGTGAGATATAGAGAAAATAGTGCTCGGGTGTCTCTGAGCTAGGGTTTTAAGCACCTGCTAGGGGTTTTGAGATATCGAACGATCGGAAGTATATTTGCGGTTGAATTTTTTTGTGATAAAGCTCAAAGGTAAATTCTACCTTGCCTGAAAGTTTGAAGAAAACTGGACGGCTGGATCAGAAGATATGATTTTCTAAAGTTTGGGAAGAAAAACATCCTTTGCGGGAAAATATATTTTTAAGGGTTTTGTTGCAAATTTGGACTTTTGTGCATACTAAAGGTGTTTTGGGGAGCCAAGACTTTATGGAGGTGTAAAAGGTGGATGTATAGAGCCATGATATGATTTTGATATATAGATGAGTCTTTAAAAGATTTTTAAGGATTTTCTACATATCATAGAGAAAACTTATGTACAAACCTACTTAAAAATAAGAGGTTTTAATCATACAAAACCTTTTTCTTATATTATCATGTATATTTATCCTTCTTATTAAGGAAAAATAACTCATTAGAGCTTAGCCAATAAATATTAAGTAAAATTCTCTACAGCTAGGTACCCGGTGTATTCCTAGATAGAAGTTCACGCCACGCGACATATTGGTGAACTTGACGTGAAACATCTAGGGTGGAGAGTTTGAAGAAATATTTTGGCTTCTATTATGGCTGGGGAACAAAAAAGTGGTAGTGGGAATCCTAGTGGGGCATCACCAATGCAGCTTGATCCCGCTACAACTCAAATGTTTCAAGCATTTACTCTTTATATGCAGCAACAACAAGCAGTGGAGCGTAAGGAGGCTATGGCTACTAAAGCTTTACAATTGTTGTTGGTATATTGGATCAGTTTGATGGGAAAAATATTTCTAAGTATTTGAAATATTATTCTCGAGAGATGGAGCTCAATAAAGTACCGGAGAAGGAAATGATTCTTACTTTTGAGCTTGCAGTTGTATCAGAGCTTCGTGAGCATATAAGGGGGATTATTCAAACTCATGGAACAAAATGGGAGGATTTTGCCCTGCAGCTAAAAGAAGAGTATTCTTTGGAGGATGCTGAAAGGGTAACAAAAAAATCACTTATGGAATGGGTTAATAAATCCAACAAGGGGTTGGTAGCAACAGAGTTATTTCAGGAGTTTGAAAGGCGATTTCTTCAATTGTCTCGGGTTGAGAAACTTACACTTGAAAATGACAAGGTGGAGCTATTTCTCCAATCAGCCAACAATGAATTACAGAGGGAGTTAGAATTATTGTTGGAGGACAATACAGAAGACAATGGACTTACTACTGATTGGAAAAAGGTCTCGGAAGCAGTAGGTATACTTGCTAAGAGAGAATACTGAAGAGGCAAGGTAGTGGTAAGACAAGAAACTAGGCCTCCTTCAATTACAATATCTCGCAGGCAAGTATCAGAACCTGCTATACCAGTAAGTACTATTCCCATTCCTATGTCCACAGTTGTACCACAAAAAGATGCAATTGAGGAGTTAGTGAAAGGAATGAAAGACTTACAAATCAAGTTGGCAAAGCTAGAAGAAAAGGGAGGAATATCTGAGATCAAACCTACATCAAAGCAAGGATATATACAACGATGTATTTGGTGCGATAGTATGGAGCATCCTCGTAAGGAATGTGGAGATTTTGCTGATATTCTGCAACAAGGAGTAATTATATGGAAAGATGGAAAGATTGCACTGCGTGACACAGGTGAGTTCCTCAAAACCAACTTTGGAAAAGGAGGGATGAAAAGGGTTTTAGAGGATTATTTATCTCAACATACTATGGCATCAGGAAAAGCTACCACTTATGGTATCGAGGTTATAAGGGAGAAGGAAGATGTTTTTGATAAACATGTGGACACTGGGGATTTATGGAATCATGCTATCACCAGCATGAATAAGGAAAAGACATCAAGGCAAGAATTGCTTAATACAGCCACAATAATCAGGAATGCCACAGGATGGGATGATCCTGTAGATACCATGTCGGTGCATCCTTATCTAGCAAAATCCCACCATGAAGCTTTGATGGATATGAAGAGGGGAAGAAATATGTTAGAAGAAAACCTTGAGGGACCAAATAATAAGAAAAGACCTCAAAGAGATGAAGAAAGAACACAAAATAAAGGGGTATCTACACCGCAGGATAGTAGATCATCTGAGAATAGACCATCAAAATCATATTTCGAGGATATACCACTATCAAAAGAGAAATGGGAAGAAAAGATGGAAATGGGTAAAAACAAAGAGAAGAGCAAGCCTGTTGCCTATAAACTGCAATCAGATATTGAGGCAACAACAAATTTGAAAGAGGTATTAGAAGAAAGGGTGTTAAATGCTAAAATTGAATTTACACTCCGTGAAATTTTGGGCATTGCAAAGAGAGAATTCCATGATGTCATTATTGACACTATCAAAAGAAAAAGGCAATTGATAGGGGAGTCAGCAATGTCTAATGCGCTTGATACAACATTAACAAAAGAAGAGGAATTAGAGTTGGCTAAATGTTGTATCAATCAAAAAGATCAATTTTCCTTGGATGAGGATAAGGTTGATGACAAAGATCCTAGTCACTATTCTAAGAAGCATTGGGCTAGAGCCACCACAGAAACTTTGATGAAGGTGGGAGACTTGACAGATCCAGTAGTTGCTCTTATTGACCATGGATCTGAAATCAATATTATGTCTAAAGACATTTATAAATGTGGGAGGTGGCCTATTGATACTGAACATGGTTGGGTGATCC
>JAWRVF010001483.1:0-66308 GCA_036785485.1 Physcomitrellopsis africana | reverse complement strand
ATAACAATATATTCGAAGTGTCCATACCTTGTTCGAAATGCAGTCTTCCATTCATCTCCTTCTTTGATGCGAACCAGGTTGTATACTCCTCGTAGATCTATTTTTGTATAGATCTTAGCTTGATTCAGTTGATCAAGAAGTCCGGAGATTAAAGGTAGTGGATACTTGTTCTTGATAGTGATCTTGTTAAGCCCTCGATAATCCACACACATTCGTAACGATCCATCTTTTTTCTTCACAAATAGAATTAGAGCTCCTGCAGGAGATTTGGAATGGCGTATGAAGTTCTTGGCCAGATTTTCTTCAATATACTCTTTGAGTTCTGCCAACTCATTTTGTGATAGACTGTAGATTGGTCCAAATGGAGGTTGAGATCCCTCCTTGAGATCAATTGAACAATCATATGAACGATGCTCCGGAAGGATATCGGCATTTTTCTTCTCAAAAACATCTTGATAATCTTGGTATTGGCTTGGAAAGCCATTTGAAGTGCTTTTACTATCAAAGATGGGTGTGGCATAAATAGAAAAATTTGATCCTCTTTTTGCTTCATGCATAAAAGCTTTTGTACCTATAAGTACGGGTTTTACTATACTAGACTTATAGCTTTTTATTTGGTCGACGGAAGTGTTAATAACGTTTTGAGAAAAATGAAGTCTACGAGAATTCCAATCTATCTTAGGATTATATTTTTCTAACCATGATAGATCTAAAATAACTGGATTAGACGGAGATTTAATTATGTTAAAGGTTACGTAACTATTATGACCGTCTATTGTTACTTTTATAGGATGGGTCTCATGAGTGACATCTCCAGAAGACAATGGATGACCATCTATGACTTCTACATGTACAGGTTTAGTTTTTTGTACTAGAGGTATTTTACGACTTCTAACAAATTGTTCATCTAAAAAACATGCTGAGGCTCCTGAATCTAATAAAGCAGAGGCTTTGTGGTTTTTAGGTCCTAAATATAATTCTATTATAAAACAAGGAGAGGGTTCTGAAGAGAGGATAGGACCTTCTTTAGGAATTGTACAAGATTCCAACTGCACGGTCCCTATTGTAGTTGGACAAATTTGTTTTCCGACATGTTATCTTTTTTGACCGCCGTACCCCTCATTTTACAGTTGCGTCATTTCTTTGGGCAATGTTGAGCAGTGTGCTTAGGTTCTCCACAATATAAGCATAATCCTCCCTGGCAACGACGAATCTTTTCTTGCTCAGTAAGAGGTTTGAAATGTACTGCGTCAATTTGCATGTCTTTTACTTCCAAATGTACATTTGGTGAAGATATTGCCATTGAGTAATAACGTTGAGTTTCCCTTGTACGATTCTCGGATTGAAACTCAAAAAGTCGATTGTCACACTTTACAGCAAAATCGATTGCTTGACTCAATGTTTGAGGATGAGGTAAATTGAGCATCAATTTCTTTACTTCATATTGCAATCCATAAAGAAGTTGACTGATGAGTGCAACATCATCGTACTTGATATCGATTGCAAGTTGTCAAAATTGTGAAGCATACACTGTTACAGAGCGGTTTTCTTGTCGTAAAATTTGGATCTTGTTTGTTGTAACACGAGCTGCATCATGTTCACCATATATAGATTGAAACTCCACCAAAAAAGCTTCCAAATTGTCCAGTATGGAATTTCGTTGTTCAAGAAAAGACGAAAACCATGATAATGCAGAACCAGAAAGTAGAGTTCCAATAAACCTGACTTGTGATCATGGAGTTGGATAGCTTTGCGGTTGAAGTTCGATTGCCAATTGTACTTGATTGATGAATCCTCAAAATTTTGATCTCGTACCATCAAATTTCTCGGGTAAGGCAATTCTTGGTTCTCTGGCGCTTATAGGGTGTTCTATATTTGGAGAAGGAATGTGATTTGATACAGGTGTTGAAGCAGCTCCAATCATCTCTACATCTCCACTTTCTGCTATTCTTGTTCTTCCTTGTGGTGGTAGATTGAGTTGATGCATTGCAAGCATTAACTCCCTTAATTGTTCTTGCATTTGTGCCATTGCAGTCTTCATTTCGATAAGCTCTGCCATAATAACACTAAGAAGAAAAGAACTATGTGATATTGCTCAAGGCAAAAGAAAAAAAAAGACTTGATAACAAAGAAAATGCTAAGAACAATATCAGTTTAGAAGTGGGTAATCCGCAACTTCTAACACGCTTATGTCTTGTCAAGAGAAAGGGGTAATCCACTCTTATTCAAGAAAAGACAAAGCTCTGATATTGTAAGTGTACTCTTGTCAATCTGTCAAGGACAATAACTGGATGAAGTCAAATAAACAAGTGAGACCTCTCTCAAAGAAATAAATATAAAGAAGTATATATATTAAAAAAGAAACTGGAATGGCTAATGCCAAAAGACAAGAAAACTAGAGACTCTTGAACTAGACTGGAAACAAGAAAGGAGTTGACAAGAGTGAAGAAGGCTTCACTCTTGTCTCTATTTATACTATCTACCTAAGAGCTAAGTGGCAACATTCTATAGGACCTCCAACACGTGTCTAATTTACAAAACACGTGTCGAACTTGCAGGGCAAGTTTCCTATATGTTCGCCACGTATTTAGCTTGGTCTTCAAGCTACCAACATGTGCGACATGTGGCTAACTTATTGACCTAGTTTCTAATCCAAAAGTCTACTATGGACACTTATAAAGTCAAAGCAGCATCTATAAAATTTCTAGGAAGTTTCTCTAAAGATATTATGGAATTAATCTGCTTTTACCTTCTTTTATCTAGTTCTATCTGATCATATAGGTAACTATGTATATGTCCGTGACAGTCGGCCATCAATCTGACTTCACTTCCTTATAAAAACATCTAAAAATTGAAGCACCTATCACAAACAGAACCATATTCTCTTAACAAAAGAGATAGATTGGAGAATTTTTTGGTGTGTATAATTGAATGTTTTAATATTCAATTATACTACAAGGTGATAGAATGATTAAGATGTTACTTGTAAGATAGCAAGTACCAGCGTGCTCCTTTCGAAACATACCTAAAAATTCAAATAAAAGAAAGAACTAAGATTTGGAAAACCCACCAAGTTTTTCCTAGCTATGCTCCTTCTTTATTTTTATCTAAAATTTTAAATAAATTGAAAAGCTAAGGTTTAAAATCCACCGAGTTTCTCCCAGCTATGTTCTTTTTTTGCTTTTGTCTAAAAGTTTAAATAATTGAAAAGCTAAGGTTTAGAACTTACCAAGATTAGTCTTAGATTTGAAGTTATATTTGAACTCCATTCTTTATGCTTCCAAAGTGACAACCAATCTAAAGAGAACCACCAAATAATACTACACTAATACTAAATTAACCAAATATTATTTCAAATTAGAAGTAAAAATATTACATAAAAATAAATTAATATATAAATAAAAATATATTAAATTTATATTAATATATAAAATTTATTATACATATAAAGTAAAATAAAATAAAAAATAATATTAATATATAAAAATAATAATAATCATTAAATAAGAAAGATAAAGATAAAAAGATAAGTAAAAATAAAATAAAATATAATAAATAAAATAAAATAAAAGTTAAAATAAAAATTAAAATAAAAGTTAAAATGGAATAGGCAAGAAGCCGATGAATGGCCAATTTAGAAGGCAGAATAGATGAGGAAGTTAAGAAAAGTAGTTATCATTGGTTGTGAAGCAGTTAACATAGACGGGGCAAGTATAAATCGATTCGGTACGGGGGAGTCGAGGCCAGACTGTGATAGTCCTGAGCCGGGGAACAAGCTTAGCCACTATATACTAGATATTTCAGATGGAAGAAAAAGAAGATCACTTCGATGCTATCGATGCATGCAGCTAGGACACTATGCTAGTGAATGTCTCAATCCTAGAGCCAATGATGATTATGCTCCAGTATGCGGAAATTGTAAGCAATCTGGACATATTTATCAGTAGTGCAATGCTCCGTTTAATGTTAATAACCAAGATCAGCATATCCAGTTGCAAAGCAAGATGGAGGACAATAATCGAGTTCCACAAGATTCTTCGATAAACCGGGTGGAATGCGTCCATGCAATATTTACTCGGGCCCAGAAAAAGAAAAAAGATCCAATTCAATAATTGGAAGTACCAGTTGCGGACCAATGTAATCCATTGAATGGTACTCCAAATCTAACACTAGTATCAAAGGTATTACCAATGAATGGATCCAATTCATCTGTGCAACTTGAGCATGTCGTTAGCTCTAAGATATTGGTGCAACCAAAACTAGTACCAATATCTTTGAAGTTTCAGGAGCCACCTTACCCATTAAAAGATCCTCTCATGGAAAAGATTTACAACAAAGTT
Source organism: Physcomitrellopsis africana (assembly GCA_036785485.1). Lineage (NCBI taxonomy): Eukaryota > Viridiplantae > Streptophyta > Bryopsida > Funariales > Funariaceae > Physcomitrellopsis > Physcomitrellopsis africana. The sequence goes on along the minus strand of JAWRVF010001483.1, from coordinate 61,968 downwards.
CATTCAGCAATTCTAGTTCCAAATTTCGTAAAAAATTTATCTCAAGGAGTCAAATTAAAATCTATGAAAAAGAAAAGGGCCTTGGAAATCATTGCCAATATGAAACCATATGATATTATGAAAGATTTGGATGAAATTAAACCTTCTATTACAATGAAGCAATTGTTAGCAGTTGCACCAGAATGTCGTTCTACATTGAATTCCTCGTTAATACGACAAAGAGCTCGTAATAAAAAAATTCATGAGGTTAGTTTGAATCCTGATCCGAGAGCACCAACTATCGATGTATCAATTGATGGTGTTCTCATTCCTGGAGTTCAAGTGGATGGAGGCTCTAGTGTGAACTTAATGAACGCCGATACAATAGAGGAGTTGGATTTAAAACAATTAGTACCCACGACATTGGTACTAAGAATGGCAGATCATAGTAGGATTAAACCAATGGATATCTTACGCAGTATTAATATTATAATCACAAGAATTATGTATGAAATTGATTATATTGTTTTTCGATCACAGAGTTCCACTTTATCATATCCAATATTATTGGATCGACCGTGGCTATATCAAGTCAAAGCTAGGAACGATTGGGGCCGTGGAACATTAACTATTGGGGAGGGTAATGACAAGATTGTTTTACAGATGTACCCAGTTCAATATCATGGAGAGTTACAAATTAGAGGCACAAAAGCACCATCTAAAGATGAGGGCCAATTTGAAGCAGAGTATGACGAAGTTAATAATGCGATGCAAGTTGATAAGGACCCCATTCACATGCGAAAACAAGGCATGTTACACCAGTATGGAAGGCCAGGGAAATATTTTTTGTACAATGAGAGTGCAGAGAATTCTGACGATGTCATAACGGATTGGATGAATAATCGCGTGATAAATGAAGTCGGTACATTGGAACCAGAATTGGATACGTCTGATTTATCGGACCATATGACGGATTTAGAGCAGAAAAGACAAATCAATTAGGGGATTAAGGAGGAACCTGTGTGCCAAACTATTAACTTGGGTTCCAATGAAACACCCCAGATTATCAAAGTATATACCGGTATTACGGGTACAGAATTGAGAAATTGGAAAGAATTCTTTCTAAATCATAAATTTGCTTTTGCTTGGTCGTATGTGGATTTAAAAGGTATTCCTGCCAAAGTTTGTGAGCATCAAATTACCTTAGAGGAAGATGCTACACTAGTTCGTCAAAGACAACACCGTCTTAATCCAAAATATTCTCTCATGGTCAAGGAAGAAGTAAATAAACTTTTAGATGTGGGCTTCATATATCCAGTCCCGTATAGTGAATGGGTTTCACCAATTGTGATAATGCGGAAGAAAAATGGAAAAATTTATATTTGTCATGACTTCCGCAAATTAAACGCGGCTATCAAGAAGGATTATTTTTTTTTATCTTTTAGAGATAGTATACCGGATGCAATAGCTGGGCATGAATGTTATTCCTTTTTGGACGGATTCTCGGATTATAATCAAATAAAAATTGCAGAAGAGGACCAGTTGAAGACTACTTTTAGTACAGATTGGGGCACATTTGCTTATAAAGTGATGCCATTTGGGTTATGTAACGCCCCGGCCACATTTCAAAGGGTAATGATGCAAGCCTTTCAGAACTATTTATGATTGTTGATGGAGATATTTTTAGATGATTTTTGTACATTCAGTACAATAGTGAATCATTTGGAACGTCTTGGTAACTGTTTGGATCAATTTGATAAATATAGGATATCTTTGAATTCTGAAAAATGTCAATTTGGCGTACCATCAGGGAAGCTTTTGGGACACATCGTTTCCGCAGCTGGTATTGCTATTGACCCAGATAAAGTTACTCGTATATTGGCTTTATTAAAGCCAAAAATAATATCTGGTGTTTGAGATTTCATAGGCCATATCAGCTATTATAGGCAATTCATTCATTTATTTGCAGAAATATGTCAACCATTAACGAATCTCTTAAAGAAACCACCACCGGATGGATGTAGTCCAATTTGGATTGAAGAATGTACAATTGCATTTGAGAAGTTAAAACGAAAATTGGTATCAGGACCAGTATTTGTTGCACCTTGTTGGACAAAATCCTTTCATGTTTATGTTGATGCCTCGAATGTTGCTATTAGATCCGTGTTAAGCCAAAAAGATGAAAAGAATTTGGATCATCCCATCTATTATGCTAGTCGATAATTTGTTGCTGCGGAACGAAATTAAACTACTACTGAACGGGAAGCCTTGGGCATGATCTATTCTGTCCAGAAATTTCGGCATTATTTGCTTGGTTACCCATTTGTGTTTCATGTCGATCATGATGCTCTTAAATATATGATTAATAAACCTCAATTGAATCGACGCATTGCTCGATGGATGTTATTTCTTCAAGAATTTAATTTTACTATTAATGTTCAATTTGAAAAGAAACATGCCAATGCAGATCATTTATCTCGATTGTCCAATATATTCGGTAATGAACCTATGAATGATGTACTTCCTGATGCGGAATTATTTATCGTCGACGTGATTATCCTAGAATATAGTGAATTGATCCAGTATCTGACATTTCAGACATTTCCACCTACATAAAGTGAAAAATTTAAGAAACGCTTGATTTTGAAAAGTGCTCCGTATACGATGATTGGAGATGCCTTGTATAAGCAAGGGAGAGATGGAATTCTATGCCGTTGTATTTTTCAAAGTGAAGTACGTACTATATTGGAAGGATGTCATTTGGATAGTTGTGGAGGGCATTTTGCCGGTGACAACACTGCCCGCAAAGCTTTAATGGCTGGATATTGGTGGCCAACAATGTTCTTAGATGCACACCAATACATCTGATGTTGTGATCTTTGTATTGGTAGACCTACAAGAACTTCTGCCATGCCATTGGTACCAATTTTAACACAAGCACCATTGGCCTGAAAGTGATATGTATGATTCATTTATTCTTCTTTTGTATTTTGTGTAAAATTTTAATGAAAACAGTGTCTGGTGTGGGAACGGACTGGGATACAAAATTGTTCACAGCCTTGTGGGCATATCGTACTGCGTTGTTATAATATGTGCAATTTTGCTCGAGAATGCTCCGGGCACCTGGCTATGGAAGACAAAAAGGAAATACACAACAACAAGATCCTAACAACTCTAATAGAATCCTAAACAACTTCTATTAAATCTTAATAATACTAATCAAATTTTGATCCAATCTTTAAACAATTACAAAAGAAGAGTAAATGAATCATATATTAATCATAATAGAAAATAATATATAAAATACTAAATTTAGAAAATATTAAAAATAGAATCTTAGAATCCTAAGTCATATCTTATTCAAACCCTAGGTCAAATCCTAGTCAAAAATCTAAATCAAATCTTAAGTCAAATCTTAGTCAAAACCTAAGTCAAATCCTAAGTCAAACCGTGTTCAAACCATAAGTCAAACCCTGGTCAAACCCTAGTCTAATCTTAAGTCAAATCCTAAGTCAATCCCTGATCAAAATCTTGATCAAACCCTAGTTAAATCCTAAGTCAAATCCTAAGTCAATCCCTGGTCAAAACCTTGATCAAACTCTAATTAAATCCTAAGTCAAACCCTAAGTCAATCCTTGGTCAAAACCTTGATCAAATCCTAGTTAAATCCTAAGTCAAATCTTAAATCAATCTCTGGTCAAATCCTGAGTCAAACCCTGATCAAATCCTAGTCCAACCCTAAGTGAAATCCTAAGTCAATCCCTGGTCAAAACCTTGATCAAACCCTAAATCAAACCCTAAGTCAAACTCTAAGTCAATCCCTGGTCAAAACCTTGATCAAACCCTAGTCAAATCCTAAGTCAAACCCTAAGTCAATCCTTGGTCAAAACCTAAATCAAACCCTAAGTCAAATCCTAAGTCAAATCCTAGGTAAATCCTAGTCAAATCCTAAGTCAAATCCTAGGCAAATCCTAGTCAAATCCTAAGTCAAATCCTAAATCCTAAATCCTAAACCAAATCCTAAATCCTAAACCAAATCCTAAGCAAATCCTAAATCCTAAATCAAATCCTAATTAAATCTTAAACCAAATTCTAACCAATTCAAATCAATCCTAGGAAAAATTAGAACCTCAATATCTGCTCATTAGACCATTGATCTTACTTAAAACTTTGTATACCTTTCAATCTCTTAGTCAACAATAAGCACAACAAATTTAAAGGAAATCGAACCTACCAAATGGAAGAAAAATCCCAAAAACTTCTCGGGTGTTGGTTGGCCTCCTTCCCCAACCTTGATGCTAATCTTTGAGTATTGATTTCTCCCTTTTTCATTGTTCAATCAGTCTCAAAACACTCATGTGTATAGAAAAACAAGTCTATTATCTACACAAATAAAATTTATTCCAATCTAATTGACAAATTGCTCAAGATCTTAAAAACCCTAACTGACCCTCAAAACTTAATTTCCGAGACCTTGACCCACTTAAACCTCAATTATATACAACTAAACTGTTAGATTTAGCTCAAATTCTTAGCACACATTAATAACAAAAATATCCAAAAACCCACAAATTTCTAGTTGTAGATCTGCTATAAAACTTTTGAAATTGTCTAAAACATCAATCCTATTTTATTTTATAAAATCCCAAGTTGCCAAAAACAACCCTGACTTTGCAAAGCTATTACAAAGTCTTTTTTTTCTTAAATCACTCAAAACCAACTTCTATACAAAATCTCTCAAGTCCACTCCCTAATCCCAATCTTTGATCTGCAAAAGCCCCTTGGATCCGCCATAGGCATGCGGTTTTGTGCCTCAGGGTCTGATTTCAACCCCAGCTCATAACCGGTCCTTTCCGGGTATCTATTTCAAGATTTTTGTAGTAAGTTTTTCTGAAACCTCTTCTTAACTCTCTCCTATATATGCCTATATCATTTTATTTTCCAATCTACTTTATTTTGCCTTACTTATGGTCCTATAAAATAAATGGAAGCTCATTTGTAAAAAGGGCAATATTAAAACTCATTAGTTTTACTCCTTTTTTACTATTATCTATTTTTTTCTAAGATAATCTGCTATAATATTTTGAACTAAGATCTTCTATAATATACTATTTCTACACTCTTTCACCTAGTAGTCGCGTCATATCACGACAACGTATAAAGTGACTACCAGTTCCACCCCATTCTAATTGGTGTACGGGCAAAAGGCAAAATTACCAATTGAATTGGAACTTTTGAATTTACAAATTGCATTGGATGAATGTCTTGGTGATAAGGAATCCATCTAACATTGGTTAGCACAATTGGACAAATTGGATGAAGTTAGGGCTACGGCCCTTTTCAATATGGAAGCTACACAGGGCTGCGGTAGGAATTATTATGATAGTAAATTACGTCCTAAATCTTTTATGCTCAATGATCTAGTGCTTCTTTATGATAGTCGCTTTCACCATTTTTCGGGGAAATTCTAAGTTCGTTGGCATGGACCCTATCAAGTAATTGAAGCCTTTCCTAATAGTTCAGTTTAATTGGAAGATTTTATAGGTTCTCAATTTACCATCCAAATTAACGGCAATCGTTTACGTCTTTATTTTATGTAAATCTGGGACAGGTTTTCAAAATTGGAGGGAAGAGGGTGTGTTTGTTTATAATAGCTTACCTTTATTGAAGGTGCACGATGGTTAGAAAAGATGGCTGATGGTCAATTTTGGGTCCTAATACGGCCTAGTCAGGCAAATCGGAAGTGATGATCTGGTACAATGGTTTAAGAATTGTTGCTTTAGACCCCGAATAAAAGATTAAAAGCGGGGCACTTAGTAAGAGTTTGTGTTAGCATTCTGTTTTGAGCTTGATTGTCCGAGTGTATGCTTATTGAAGTATAAAGTGTTCTGCTATCAGAAAGTAATGATTAGTCCGAGCAAGGAGTACATAGTCAGCACTATACAATGTCGGTGGAAAGGTCGAAGAGAACTGCGGACAGAGAGGAGAATGTCCAAAACGTGCAAAGTAAGAGTAATTTACAATCGCCGTCCCTCGTAGTAGTTACGAATATGGAGCCAATGAAGTTGGAAATCTGTTGGTCTCCACAAAGAGAGAGAGATTTTAGAAATGCGCAGATGTACGTGTTTTTGCGAGGATCGGAAAATTTGCCTCTAATTGATGTAGAACTAGTGGCAGAGTATATAGAAAATTACGACCCAGAGAATGGTTCTAGTGTAGTAAAAGAGAGAATAATTGGGATCGATGAGAGTATCTTACAGAAGATATTATATTTATCAATAGGTGAGTTAGCGGTAGGAGTCGAAGTATCAAGTAACTTCAAATCGGGAAGTTACTTCAAAAGCAACATGACGTCTTTTGAGAAGAATCAAAGTTGGAAAGTGGTGGAGGCACTTACTCCAGAGCTTGCAGAGTGGATGCGGTTCGTTCAAAAGCGGCTAAGCTTGAACCAGCATACAACGTACATATCCAAGCGCTTATTGTTTGCTGCGATTGGAACACTTGAAGGCATGGTCTTTAATTGGACAGCCTTTGTAGCAACCCGTTGTCATACTGCATTTACGTGCAGTGTATAAAAATATTAAAAATCTTGTTTCTATTGTTAATATATGTGTGAGTACTAGAGATTATTTTAGAAGATATTATAAGGAGAGGATTTATTATAGCCACTTAGTTAGTGAATTAAAATGGCTATTTGTTTTGTTCCTACCTTATTTATATCCTAGAATAGACTCTTTTGTAATTAGAAGAAAAGTAAAGGTTGTTTTACCTTTCTTGTTGACTTTTGAAGTAGATTGGACCTTGTGAGGGATAAGAAAGAAGAGCATGGGGTGAATAAGGCCCATCCAATAGGATTTGGCTATCCATGTGGACATCTCATAGTCTAATATGGAAAGAAAGGGAGATATACTCCTCTTGCTAGACCGAGAGGAGAGGCAGTTTTTGAGTGGTGAACTTTGGAGAGAGATAGCTCCGAGGAGATAGAAGTGTTTGTAGTGAAAATTGGTGGGTGCGTTCTTCAAGTTGTGAGAATTCCAAAACCTACTCACTTGCTTGTATTGGAGTTGTGAACAAAAAGTTATGCTTGTTTTAATAGAGTGAGGTTTGCTGCCACCCGACGAAGAAGAGCCAAAACTTCGAGCTGCCACTGCAAGTTTGATTTCAACTCTTTCTTAGTGAAATTTATAGAGAGTGTGGAAGATTGTGCTAGATTTCTATCAAGACATCTCTTGTAGCATTTGGAATTGGAGAGCAAAAGTTGTGAGCTTGAGAATGGGAAAGGGTTTGCTGCCACCCGATGAAGAAGAGCAGAAACTTTGTTTAACCACCCAAGTCGGATAGTCTCTTCAATCTTTTTGATAATTTAAGTGCTTGTAGAAGCTTGTATAAGCTTTCCACAAAAACAAAAATCAATACATTTGGAGCTTTGATGAAAGTTTTATGAGCCGTGAAGTGTCAAAGAGGGAAAATTGTTGCTAGGGTTTGAAGAGTAGAATCGACTAGCTACAAAATCTGGAGTTTGAGAGGCATGCATGCAAAATTTTAGAACAAGTTAGGTGATGGAGTGAGCTTTCTAAAAAGCTATTGCATGTCCAATTTGGAGAAGGGAAGTGATCACAACAAAGGCTGAAGTGAAGAGGAGCTTTGCTGCCTTTGCATTTGCTTGGAAATTTTAGCGCCTACTTCTTTTAGCCATAACTTTTAAATGGTAAGTCATCTATTTGTGAAATTTTGATATATTTTACAATGGATTATTGGCTTTCCATAGGCTATAAGCACGCTTGATTCGACCTTTGGATGAATTTTTAGTGATTTATTTAGTTTCAGCTTGTTGTATAACTTGTATTCCTCATATGCGGTTGTATTTTGAGGTATACTTGAATACATACATACTTTGCTTATACCTTTTATACAAGTATATATACTTGTATTTATACAAGTATTCTACAAGTATTCTATAAGTATTTATACAAGTATTATACCAAGGATTTATACAAGTATTATACCAAGGATTTATACAAGTATTATACCAAGGATTTATACAAGTGTTTATACAAGTATTTGTATAAGTATAATTCAAGTATTTATACTTTATATTTGTATAAGACTTGTATAAGTATAATACAAGTATAACTTGAAAGCTTGAAGAAATATTGTGCAAGTATAGAACATACTTGCACGGCTTCCTCTCATGTTCCCTGCTAGTTCTAGTAGCAGCTAGGAACCCGGCATTTTTTCAAGGCAAATTCTCTCTACCCGACACCGTATCCATGCAGAAATGGGAGCCAAGTGGAAAATGGGTAAATTTGCTTCTTTGCTATGCTCTAACTATGTGCACTCCGTTATTGCACATACGTTGTCGTGATGTAACGCGACTATTAGATGAAAGAGTGTAGAATTAGTATATTATAGAAGATCTTAGTTCAAAATATTGTAGCAAATTATCTTAGAAAAATAGATAATAGTAAAAAGGGAATAAAACTAATGGGTGTTAATGCTGCCTTTTTTACAAATGAGCTTCCATTTACTTTGTAGGGCCATAAGTAAGGCAAAACAAAGTAGATTGGGAAATAAAATAATATAGGCATATATAGGAGAGAGTTAAGAAGAGGTTTCAGAAAAACTTACCACAAAAATCTTGAAATAGATACCCGGAAAGGACCGGTTATGAGCTGGGATTGAAACCAGACCCCGAGGCACAAAACCGCGTGCCTACGGCGGATCCAAGGGGCTTTTGTAGATCAGAGATTGGAATTAGGGAGTGGACTTGAGAGATTTTGTATAAGAGTTGGTTTTGAGTGATTTGGAGAAAAAATGACTTTGTAAGAGCTTTACAAAGTTAGGGTTGTATTCGGCATTTTGGAATTTTGTGAAATAAAATAGGGTTGATGTTTTAGACAATTTCAGAAGTTTTGTAGTAGATCTACAACTACAAATTTGTGGGTTTTTGGATATTATTGTTTTTAATGTGTGCTATGAATTTGAGCTAAATCTAACGATTTAGTTGTATGTAATTGAGGTTTAAGTGGGTCAAGGTCTCGGAAATTAAGTTTTGAGGGTTAGTTAGGGTTTTTAAGATCTTGAGCAATCTATCAATTGGATTAGAGTAAATTTTATTTATGTAGATAATAGACTTGTTTTTCTATATACATGAGTGATTTGAGACTCATTGAACGGTGAAAAAGGAAGAAATCAGCATTGGAAGATCAGCATCAAGGTTGGAGAAGGAGGCCGACCAACATCCGAGAAGTTTTTGGGATTTTTCTTCCATTTGGTAACATCGATTTCCTTCAAATTTGTTGTGCTTGTTGTTGACTAAGAGGTTGAATGGTATACAAAGTTTTAAGTAAGATCAACGGTCTAATCAGTAGATATTGAGGTTCTAATTTTCCTAGGGTTGATTTGAATTGGTTAGAATTTGGTTTAAGATTTGATTAGGGTTCGGTTTAGGGTTTAGGATTTTCTTAGGGTTTGGTTTAGGGTTTAGGATTTTGACTAGGTTTCGACTTAGGATTTGACTTAGGATTTGACGTGGGTTTGATCAAGGTTTGATCATAGGTTTGACTTAGGATTTGACTAGGGTTTGATCAAGGTTTGACTAGGATTTGACTTAGGGTTTGACTTAGGGTTTAATCAAGGTTTGACTAGGATTTGACTTAGGATTTGATTTAGGATTTGATTTAGATTTTGACCAGGAATTGACTTAGGATTTGACTCAAGGTTGGACTAGGATTTGAACAGGGTTTGACTCAGGATTTGACTTAGGTTTTGACTAGGATTTGACTAGGATTTGGCTAAGGTTTGACTTAGGGTTTGACTTAGGTTTTGACCAGGGTTTGACTTAGGGTTTGATTTAGGTTTTGACTAGGATTTGACCTAGGGTTTGAATAAGATATGACTTAGGGTTTTAAGATTCTATTTTTAGCAATTTCTAAATTTAGTATTTATATGTTATTTTCTATTATGATTAATATATGATTCATTTACTCTTCTTTTGTAATTGCTTAAAGATTAGATCAAAGTTTGATTAGTATTGTTAAGATTTAATAGAAGTTGTCTAGGATTCTATTAGAGTTGTTAGGATCTTGTTATTGTGTATTTCTTTTTTTTGTCTTCCACAGCCAGGTGTCCGAAGCATTCTCGAGCAAAATTGCACATATTACGACAACGTTAAGTCAACCAGCAGGGGAGAAGAGTGTATCTTCCCCAATGCCGCAACAGGGTATGCGGAGTCTACTAATTGGTCCAGGGGTAATGGTGCATGAAATTGGAGAATCAAGTAGATTGTAAGAACAGGAGGCTATCTCGAAGACATCATCAGGGCAAGCTTCAATTTGTGCAATAAGTGGAAGGGTGACTTAGGCCCTAGTTTTGAACACCGGAATACTGGAGCGAGGGAACCTCACGGAAGTAATATTGGGTCAAATTTCCCAATTGCAGCTTATAGTGGGTCAGCTAGAAGGAAATTTATGACAACAATTGGAGTCGAGTCGGAAGGAGATAATAGAGTAAAGCCGTTGAATTGTGGAACAAGGTCACCTAATTAGAGCAAAGGTAGAATCCAAGCTGGCAGTAGAGCGGAAGTTAATGGAGGAAAAGAAAAGTTTTGCGAATGATAAAGATCGCATTCAAAGAATCCTGAATGGCCAAAAGCAAGAATTAGTAGAGAATTACAAGATGTGGGATTTAGAACGGGACGCTATTGTGTTGTGGTTTGGCTACTATGTGAAAAAATTGTACATGTATATTTAATGTACAATTTACTACTTAGCTAAATGAAAGTCATATCAGTAGATTTTATTGGTTATAAGATATGATTAGGTTGGTAGTTTAGAAAGGATCTATTAAAAGGATTATAATTAAGATTTATACAACCTTATTTTCTTTTTAGTAGTGACTTTTGAAGTTAATTTTATATTGATAGTAACTTGTATATATCTTAAGTCACCTATGTTAGACGTTGGTGATCCTTAAGATCTTATTTATTTCTTTTATTTGATGCTTAAAGCACCAAGTATGTAAATCTTATAAGAAGAAGGGTTAGAAAAGGGTTTTTAGTGTAAAAAGGGTAGTTTGGCCATCCATGTGGATGAATAGAGGTAGATGATAGAAATCTCTATTCTAATTGGCCAAAAATCATGCCCAATGGGCTTCAAGGAGGCTGCCCGAGGGTTTATTAGGAGTTAGGGTTTTTTTTTCGAAGGGAGTCGAATAGCAGAGGCTAGGATCATAAGGTTTAGGTTTTTGGATCTGGTTTAGGTGCAAATTTTGTGTGATTTGCACTTTTTATGAAGAAGTTATAGGCGCTCAAAATTAAGGTGTTGATTTTGGACCTACTATCACTCTTTTGGATATAACTCGCGCATACAGAAAGCAATTGAGAATCCGCGACTAGGGTTGGAGAGAGAACTTTTACGGCTACACTTTTTACTTACAGCTCAATAAAATCCAAGCTAGGGTGAAGGAGATAATAGGAGTTGAAGTTAGTGCTTACAACCTTAAGGGCAGTAAGTGACCCGATTACATAGTGGTTACATTTTGAGCTATATCTAATGAAATTTGATAGATTTTTGGCTCAAAAATTTCAAGAGTATAAATGCTTATGTCACAAGACTATGTGCAAATATTTTGTGGCATTAGGATTTTGGATTTGTGAGATATAAGAAAAATAGTGCTCAGGTGTCTCTGAGCTAGGGTTTTAAGCACCTGCTAGGAATTTTGAGATATCAGACGATCGGAAATATAGTTACGGTTGATTTTTTCTTGTGATAAAATTGAAGAGAATTATCTAAACTTTGAACTAAATTTTATAGAAACTGAACGGTTGGATCAAGAGTTATTGGACTCTAAAGTTCAGCAAGAAATAAGTCTTTGCGGGTGAATAAAGTTTTGATGGGTTTTTGTGGAAATTTGAACCCTTTTTGTACAAACTTACTTGAATACAAGAGGGTTTACATATATAACTTCTCTTTTGTGAGATTTTTGTATTCTTTGTCCTTTTTATTGAGGACAAACGACCTTTTGGATTTTGCCAACAAATTTCAAATAAACTCTCCATAGCCAGGTACCCAGTGTATTCCCAGATAGAAGGCCACGTCATATGACAACGCATTGAAGTGTCAGTTGTAGGCAGAGCGTGAGAAAGTAACAAAATTGGAACAGAAAAAGGTAGAATTGGGAGACCAATACAGAATTAGAACAAATAAGCTGCAGGCAAAAATTGGTGCTTTGAAGGGTGAAGTGGAAAAATTGGAAAGTGACTTGGCCAATGCCATTCGACCACAGGTATCTGTTCCACCAGTTTCAAGTACTAGTGATCTAGAAGAGAAGATGAAACAAGAAGGGCTCCAATTAGAGGCGAAAGATGCCAGGATTTTATAATTCGAGGCTCAAGTTTGGAAATTGGGAGCGGATAATGAAGATTTAACAGTGCAGTTGAAGAATAACTATGTCGATTTATTGGAGGAGGATGAGGACGTGCCATTAGGATCAGACGTAGAGAAATCTCCTACGAATCCAGGAGCATTCCAATCTCAAGAATCAGCTTCATGACAAATATTTTTATCAATTCTGTGTTTGCGAGGGCGCTGCACAATTAGGAGTGGGACTATGTAGAATGGGTAGGAATTTTAGGATTTACAATACATAGTTTATAAGATTAAGAATAGGTAGGAAGCCGATGAATGGCCAGTTTAGAAGGCAGAATGGATCAAGAAGTTAAGAAAAGTAGTTATCATCGGTTGTGAAGCAGTCAACATAGACGGGGCAAGTATAAATCGATTTGGTACAGGGGAGTCGAGGCCAGACTGTGATAGTCTTGAGCCGGGATAAGCTTGGTGCTATCTCTCTCTCTTTTTTTTTGTTAGACTGTAGCGGTGGATCCAAATTCTATTCCGAAGGATTATACTGTGTCAATGATGAAGTATAGTAATAAAACGGAAAATTTATATATATGAGGATGAGTAAGAAATTATGATTGTTTGTTACGTGAAGTTCTTTGCAGTGAATTGGAGGTTGAAGACCGGCTATGTCAATGAAGTTCGATTGTAAATGTGAGTGTCATGCTGTATTGATTGTGAGAGTTGAGCAGTGAAGAATATTGGAGTAACAATTTGTTTCAAGAGACGTTGTAGGTGAGGAATTATTTCCAGTGATTGGAAAAAGAAGCGGGTGTATGCAATCTATGGAAATGGTGTAACATTGGCAATTGGTGTTATGAATTTGAAAGAAGACAGAAGATTACAGTAGGAATATTGGTGGAAGGTTGTGTCACGAAGTATCTTTAGTTGCGGAATAGCAGAACTAATAGAGTGGACGGCAGTATTTTAGAGAAAAGCGTCTACGTGTGCATTGGACTCTAATGTTCAGTAGGTAGTTAATTATGTGACCCTAACAATTTAATTCAATGCGGATAGTCTCTCCTTGTGTTTGAATCCCCTTTTACAGATTTATTCTGGGCAATATTGGTAGAGTAAGTGAGACGAACGAGAACAACAGTTATCAAATTGACTCATTAGTTATTTTACGACAAAAGAATACATTTAGAGTGCCAAAATTATAATCATAAAGTGAAGATATATTTAGAAGATGCTAAATGAAGTAGAATAGTATTAGTGGAGAAGAAATAGAATTGTAGTAATTCTTGGAGGTAATCATCTTAGTTGATTTAGTATTTTTTCTTAATTCTAAAAATTAATATTTAATTATTGAGACCAATGTCTACATTGGCCTTCTATTTCTATGTATTAATTATTAAAAATATATAAATATTCTTTAGTAGGTTGAAAAAGCATGAAAAATAAATCTCATGTCTTTTTAATTATTTATATAAAAATTAAGATTTTAAATTTATTTAAATTAATTTTATTATTATAAAAAATTACTAAGATAGAATAAAATAGTTTTAAATTGATATTATTATTTTTAAAATATTATATAAATTTTTAAAATTTATTTAAAATTTATTTAAAAAATTTTAGGAATTTTTAGAATAATTTTGAAGACTTTGATAAAAATGAGTTTTACCACCTTGGGAGCTATTATGAAGAAATGGAGTAAGATTTGAAGGCCATACAAGGTTCCTAAGCTAATTGGATGTTTTTAAATACCATGGTGAAGTCAAAAATATAAAAGAAAGAGTTCTACTAGTAGGAAATAAGAGGACCAACAGCTAGTATAGTCTTTATAGGAAGGGAGGTGCACAAGTCCCATAAGGGTTGTAGCACCTTGGATGTAGATAGGAGGATAAGACTAAGGCCTCATGGCCTCTCTAAGACACCCTTATATACTACTTGTGAGCCTTAGTGAGATTTAAACTCATGATCTCTTAAGCAAATTATCTTCGTAGTAAAAAAAATTTATTTAATTTTTTTATTATTTACCTTCTATCTTTGAACTATCATAATTTATTCATAGTAACTTGGATTTAAATATTTTTTACATCATTTAAAAGAGAAAAAAAATTATCTATTCAAAAGTATAATTTTTATTTTTTAATTTTATTTTTATCAAGTGAAAATATAGTGAACAAATTGTGACTTAATTTTAAATTATGTACTTATTTGATACCATTTACTTCACTTATTTTGTAATTAATCTTCTTGTTGTTCTTGCTATTTGCTTCTTTCACTTCACACCACTAATTACAAGCAACTCTTAAGTGAGGCCATCTTGTAATTTGGATTAAGAGGTGAAATTTATCCTCACGCTAATCTAGTCACCATATATACAAATCACAAGAACCTTGAATATTTCATGTTGGCATGTATTTTGAATCCTTGCCAGGTTCATTGGAATATGTATTTGACAAGATTCAAGTTCATTATCACTTATTGGCTAGGAAAATAATAAGGTCTATTTGATGCCCTTTTTAGACGTTCTTATCTTACACCAAAAGAAGAAGATGTAGTTGTTGATCAACACAAAATGATCCTCTTGAAGTTGGAACAATTTCATCTTCAAGTAATAAAATCAACATTGATTATTAATTCAACTTTTTTCAAATAAATCTAGTTAAATATATTCTTAAATCTTCTTATTTATAATATTAAAAATAACTTATTTAAATCTTATGATATTTTAAAGTTCAAATTCAAGAAAAATCTACTTTAATTCAAAGGATGCTTATATATTCCAAAAGATGAAGCACAACTATATACTCTTGAAACTCATCATAACGTTGTCGTGGTGAGAGTCTTAGTCTTAAGGAACACAAGGTCTTTTGTGCCTCTAATTAATAAAGTGCAAGATAAGATCCATAAAAGTTCATAAAATTGAAGAATTTACATTAAAAAAAAACATACTTTATTAACCCTAACATATTTTGCTTTTAGAGACCTGCCCTCAATTTCACTCATAAATCCTAGAATATTATATCAATTGAAGCAAAATTTGGAAATAAAATATTTAAAGAAGTAAAAAAGCAAATCCTAAAAATATTTTGATCATATCTATTGTGGTTAGGGAGAACCACGTTGTCAAAGTTATCCCTCCTTGCAGCCTTCAATTCTAGACCCCCTTTGCTTCACACCTTTATTGCTCTTCATTAAAGAAGACCTAAGTGTTGAAATTTGATAGGCTTATAGCTTGTCTCATGTTGTAAAAACCCTCTAATTATTGCTTGAAAGGTCTTCTCCAAACTTGAATTATAGATTCCATCTTTCTTCTTTAATTTTGCCTTCTAACAATTCTGAATCTGACCACAATTTTCCTCATAACTCCTTGAATATAATTCCAATGGCAATCAGTTTCTTACACAACCTAATATACTTATATATCTACAAACTACAATAAATTTTACTCAAAATACTATTCTAATCACAAAGATATGCTCCCTAAAACTTCATTGATTTGGAAATAGATCCTTATCACTTTGAAAGAGTATAACGTTTTATTTATAAAACAAATGAGTGTCAAATTTATACTTATTTCTTTCTTAACTTACATAGATTATATTTATTAAATCTCACTTTCAAATTTGTCTCTTAACTCTCTCTATAAAAAAAACCCCTTTATCTTTCCTACACTCTTCTCCTCTTATTCTATTTTTCTTTCCTTTTACATCTTTATTCCTCCCTTGTCATCTCCGCCTGGTCTTCCTTATCCTCTTGGTCAAAATGACCTCTCAATCCATGTCTTTCCACCTCTTCAACCTTTTTCCTTGGACTAACTTGAAGAAATTTCACTTTCCAAGGTCAATTTCCATTCTACCTTCTTATTACTAATTTTCTACCAACTTTTTTCTAATTTCAGCCCACAACATATAAGTTTAGATCTAAGAGAGAAAAAAATAAAGATAAAGTAGATCTAAGATAAATAAAAGAAAACCTAACAAGTAGAAAAAAATAATTTAGATTAGATTAGAGATAAAAAGCAAAGAACCACAACCCCTTCTTTTTTTTCATCCTTTCTTCTTTTAATCTTAATCTTTTTATTTTAATACATTCTTTTATATCTTTTATACTATGTTTTAATTTACAATGTGACAATATTTTTATAATAGGATATTTTGAATATAATACGACTTTAGTATTAATATCAAGAGATTTTTGGTGGCCTCAAATGTAAAAGAATATTAAAGAATTTGTATAGTTGTGCGACGTTTGTTTAACATCAAAAAACCCCTTGTCATCAATTTTATGGACTTTTTAACCATTATCTATATTAAAATAATTTTGATCTTTTGTTTCTATACATTTTATCATAGATCTTTCAAATTCAAGTTCATATAAATCTATATTTGTGATTGTTGATTGTTTTATTAAGATGGTACATTTTGTATTATTTACAAAATCTATCACAGGTGAAGAAATAGCTAAATTTTTTTTTGATAATATCTATCACTATCATGGATTACCAAGGAATATTGTATCAAATGGAGAGACGCAATTTGTATCAAGATTTTAAAGAATCTTTTTCAAAATATTGAAAGTGGATATAAAACTATCTTCAGCTTTCTATCTTCAAATTGATAGATGAATAGAATGGATAAATCAAATTTTTTAACAATATTTGACGTATACCATCAACTATTATAAAAATAATTAGATAATTCTTTAACCATTAGTAAAGTTTACTTACAATAATTTCATATATTCTTCTATTCAATAAACCTTATTATTTATCAATTATGATTATCATCTATGACTTGATATTTTTGATTTTTCAAAAATTGATAATCTTATGGCGGAAGATTTGCAAATCAGTTATCAAAGCTATATGCAACAATGAAAGCACAATTAAAGGAAACTCAAGAATAACAAAAGATCAATGAAGATGTCTATTGCAAGAAACAATCTTAATTCTACATGGACAATAAAATATGATTATTTAGTTGTAATATCAAGACTATTTGTCTTTGTGACAAGTTGGATTATTATAAGTTTAGACCATTTTTGATTTCTAAAGAGATCAATCTAATTGCTTATTGATTATACCTACCAAAATCTATGAAGATCCATCATATATTCCACATGTCATTGTTTGAGCCATACAAGATAGTGGATATATAAAGAAGAAGATAAATGCCACTGCCTCTTATAAAAATAGATAAAAATAAACAATTTGAAGTGGAAGAGGTCTTAGATTCAAGGCGGCATTAAAATCAATTAGAATATCTTTTACATTGATATTGATATGATATTAAAGATTGCATATAGGAGCTATTTAAGAATTTAGCAAATATATGAGCTAAAGTCAATGTATTTTATTAACAACATCTATCAAAATCAAGATGAAGAGTCAAAAAAATCTTTGCAATAAAACAAAGCACATTCAATAGAGATTTCATTCTATCTTGTATTATTATTTACTATCTCTTTGAATTTTTTAGCACTAAAAAGATAGAGAATTAACAACTATTAAATTCAGTTCAAAAGCTATCATTTGCTGACTTATTGTCTAGAAGGTTGTGATAGTTACAACGTCTTAGAGGTAAGAACTACTCATGATGGTATTCCAAAGGTTTTTTTTAAAGAAAGTTATAAAGGCCTCAATAATGATCAAATATTAAGATTTTCTTCCCACTGTGGTATGGGACACTATCAATGGTTGAAAAGATCTATCAATTACCTTCAAAAGGTACAAAGATCAAAATATGTGGCAAATACAATTTGGCACATGTTGGACTTCTTCAATATGTAATCATTGGTCTTTGTGGAACTTGCCTTTAAAAGCGGAGATAATGTTATAGATGTAAGATTTATTCTAATAATTATCTAATTAATATGAATAGATAGAAATAGATAAAAATAGATTAATTTGATGATATCTTATAAAAAAGCTTCTTAGAAGCTTTATAGATGCTATTTCATCTTTATGTATGTCTATAGGTGATTGATAGGTTAGAAACTTGATTAACAAGTTAGCCACATGTCACACATGTTGGTAGCTTAAAGAACAAGTTAAGTACATGGTGCACATATAAGAAACTTATCTTGCAAATTTGACATATATCTTGGAAATTAGACACGTATTAGAAGTTTTATAAAACACCACTATATAGCTCTTATAAAGATAGTAGGTATAGAGATAAGAGTGAAGCCTTCTTTATTCTTATCAATTCTTTTCTTGCTTCTAGTCTAGTTCAAGAGTCTTTGTATTTTCTAATCTTTGGCAATAGCCATTCCAATTTTTTTTGAATATATATATTTTCTTATTTTTATTTTATCATTTTTCTTTGATATAGATTTCATTGAATTATACATCTTCTTTTAATTTATGTTCTTAACAATATTACGTATTGATACAAA
The DNA here is from genome assembly GCA_036785485.1 of Physcomitrellopsis africana. NCBI lineage: Eukaryota > Viridiplantae > Streptophyta > Bryopsida > Funariales > Funariaceae > Physcomitrellopsis > Physcomitrellopsis africana. Next base: position 43,240 of record JAWRVF010001483.1, on the reverse strand, counting down.
AAGTAGTAAAGTTTGTTAGATGTTTTTTTAAGACAATCATATTTTGCGCCAAAGAAAAAAAAGACATTATATAACCAACAACAAACAATACTTTTAAAATCCAAGAAATTTTATATTTGAGCAATATTCATATCAATTCTAATGGGTTTTTCATTTTTTGGTTAAATTTTTATTACCTTGGCTACAGACCTTCTCTCTTTTACTTTAAAGAATATCTATATATCCTTAAAAGGCTATTGTGCCTTTGTATTTTCGAAATATATCAAAATTTTTAAATTATAAGATATTTTAGATTTAATAAGATATTCAAATTTATTTTTAGATATTTTTAATAGCCTCAAATATAAAAAACTATGGAAAAATTTGTCCTTTCTTGTGACATACATTCTAGATCAAAGAATCTTTGACATTGTCCATATGAATTTCTTCCAATTCTAAAGCAAATTTGGTCTTCTATTTCTATGGATTTTATTATAGATCTCCCACTATAAATTCTAAAGCAATCATGGTCTTTTATCTGTATAGATTTTATCATAGATCTCCTACCATCAAATTCTTTTGATACCATATATGTAGTTGTCAATTGATTTATTAAAATGGCACATTTTGTCTTTTATAAAAAAACTATTATTGATGAAGAAATGATTAAATTTTTTATTGATAATGTTTATTAATATTATAGATTGCCAATTGATATTATATCAAATTAATGACCGTAGTTTGTGTCTAAGTTTTGGAAGTCACTTTTTGAAATTCTTCAAGTAAATATTAAGTTTTTTTTAATATTTTATTTATAAATTGATGGCCAAATAGCATAAGTCAACCAAATCATAGAATAATACTTAAGATGTACTATTGATTATTAATAAGATAATTAGATATCTTACTTATTTCTAGCTAAGTTTGTCTATAATAACAAAATATATCCATTTATTCAACAAACTTTATTTTATTCCAATTATAGCTACCATCCAAAATTGGACATATTATTTGTTGATAGATATAAAAATCTAGTGGCAAATGATTGTGCAAGTCAAATTGCTGATATTTAAATTATCTTAAAACCTCAACTAGAAGAAGCTCAAATATGCTTTAAATAGCCAGTCAACACATAGAGGAAGAAATAACCCCTATTTCAAGTTGGCAATAAAGCATGTTTGCTTTGACACAATATAAAGACTACTCAATTATTTGATAAGTTAAATTATTAAAGATTGGGACTATTTCCTATTCAATAACAAATTAACTCTATTGCTTATTAATTGAAACTATTAGCATGTATGAAGGTACATCCTATTTTCTACACATCTCTTTTAAAATCTTATAGAAAATCAAGAATATCATTAAGAATACAACCACCATAGACTTGTATTGAAGTAGATAATTATAAAGAATTTGAGGTGGAAGAAGTACTTGATTTAAGGCTAAAACAAGGACACTTAGAGTACTTTATATATTGGTATGATTACAATATTAGTGAGTGTATATAAGAGCCAACTTCAAACTTAATCAATACACCACAAAAGGTATAAAATTTCATCAACATCCTTTTAGACTTAAAGTAATAACATATATTAAATAATTCTCTCACTTGACATACTTGAATATGATATATTTTAGACTTCGTAAATTTTTATAAGAAAAGTAGGAATAGTTTCAAAAGTTTTAGAGTTCAACCCTTATATACGTATAAACTAACAAATTCAGAAATAATTCCATTCTACTTTAAGATTACAACATGTCTTTAATTTAACTTATATAGTTAAATATAGATAGTCAAAAAGATAATACCATGCCAATTAGGCCATCTCAATTGAGCATCTCACGTTGTCAACCTTGGAACAAAGAACTACTTGAACCAAGAAGACACTAAAGAATATCTAACAATTGCTTTATATCAATCATTATCAAAGAAGTACCTGCCTATGAAAGATGTCTTAAAATAATTTTTGAAAGATATTTTTGCAACAAAGATATAGAAGTTCAAGCTTGATTTATGGTAGAAGGTATTGGTTACTACCAATAGTTGCAAGGACAGTTGAATCTTTTAACTTGTGAAAGACAACTTGAGTATATAGTGAATACCATATAATACATTTTTAACTTCCTTTGCCTTAAATCAACTTCAATTCTATCTCTCTTTGTAGAACTCGGAGCTAAAAGAAGAGATAATGCCACAAGCATACAATAGAAGAAGATTTTAGAAGATTCTATTTAGTCTTAGAAGGTTTTAGAAGATACTACTTCATTTCAAAAAGTTTTACTTAATCTTAGAAGATTCTAGAAGGTTCTACTTGATATTAGGAATTTATATGAGGTTTTCAAAGGTTCTAAGAAGGCCTTAGTAGGTCCTAATAGGTTCCAAGAAGGTTTCAAAAGATCCTAGAAGGTCATAGAAGGATCCTAGAAGGTCATAGATATAAAAATATCTCTTAATTATGCACATTAATTTCTACATGTGCAAATTCTACATCAAATTTTGGAATAATTTGATATAACTATTAAAATAGATTATAAATTAGTACATTTTAATGTAACTAAATACAAGTTTTATTATAAAAGGTAGGACACTCAATTACAATGCCAAAATTAATAAGAATATAATTAATATAAGAATGCCAAAATAATACATTAGTAAATTTATTTTTGTATCAAGAAAAAAATAATTTGAATGTACTATTCTTCTAATAAATCTCATAATTATAATAGTAATAAATTATTTTTATTATATACTGCAAAAAAGCTTTAATGTTTTGGAAGATCAAAACCATAGAAATTTATAAAAGTACTAAATACAAAAAAGAAATTATAGAACAATTTCTCTTACAAGTTGAATGGCATAAAATATAATAATAAACATCAATTAAAAAAATAGATTTTATACAAAAGAAATTAACTTTAATAGAAAAATAAAATATAATAAGATCTCAAACTTAAAATAAAATTAAATCAATTGCATAAAAGAAGATTACACCAAGGTTCAAATGAAAATAAATAGAAATAATTAAAGTCTTTATAATGTTTACATGTATATATGTAATAATTAATATAATACCCTTATTTCTAAAGCATGCATTGTATTAGGTTGATACTAACCACTATTTGTACATAAACTTTACACAAAGTTAAATATTTTTGTTCTATTATAGATAGAAAAACTGTTTTTTGGATTTTATACAAGAATTTTTCATTTTTATTATTATTATCATTATTTTAGAGTTTGTGTGATTAATTAAATTGTGTAAAATATGTATGTATATATGAATATATATATACATGCACTGCTTTACATTAATTTTCTCGATTTCTTCACTCATTGCCTCCACTGTGACACCCAAGGTATGCAATTCAATTTTATTAACTTTCAATAGATGTAAAAAGGAAGTACCAAATCCTTTTCGCAGTGATCTGGAAAGTGATAAGTGACTATTTATCAAGACGTTTATCCAGCCGCCTGATCAGTCGGTTCTTGAAGTGTGAAAGGTCCCTGATCGAAAGCAAGCTTATCCTCAAAACATATTGTCGCCACTTGGCACCTTTTAAACGTTTGAGCTTTTTCATTGCCACGCACTCAAAATAATTTGAAACTTCTGCCGGTGCCACCTGGTCCCAATGCACTCACCACGTTTTTCTCAAGATAACAAGACAACCTCATCTGGTTAAAAATAGTGTTGAAGGATTTTGAGAACAGGCCACCTGGAGGTCGTAGAGGCCACCGCCATCCAGAACCTAGTGATCGTTGATGAGAGCTCAAAACTCTTATTGAAGCGAAAATGGCCCTCAGAAACACTACCCACAAAGTAAAATTCACTGAAAATTATACCTGAATGAATCTTACATCCATGTAGAAAATCGGTACCTAAGGTGATGCTCTAGGTTATTGTTCATGAATTAGAATGTCGATGCCTGTCACCTCTATGGCAGCTATGCACCTCTTGCAACAAGCATCGAGCCTTGCTGGAGACCAAAGGCTTGGGCACTATTCTAGAAGCGCAGAAGAATTCACTCAAGTTTCTCGTAAGTTTTGTTAGTTTTATACTGCCATTGAAGTTTGACTTCCTTGGAGTGTAAGATCGATGTTGCCTGGTCCCCACTGGACAGTTTCACCATCTCGGATCAGCGCCACCTGGTGCGACACAGAACAGTGTTGGTGGATAGTTGCGCTTTTGGGTGCTTTGACGATGACCTTGCAGTCGGTAGGGTCGAGCTACTCTGGACAAGTGGTGGCGGAACTTCGCAAATCTCGACACGTCATTGCAAAGGGTCTCGAAACAGGTAAGGTAGTTGTTATGGACTCAGAAATCTAGGTCTCATCGAAGTTTTTGAAAAAATCGCCGTTAGATTGAGAGGAAGTCTCTTGCCTCTTCCTCCATTACATATAACCAGTGAATCTCTTTTGCAGCAGCAATTGAAATTGTCTTCACATCAGCGTTTTGGCAGTTACCGTAGAAATACTGAGTTTCGAGACGGATGTTTGCTCTATTGTGTGCCAATACAGTTTTGCATTTGTCTACTTGGAGTTTAGAGGTGGTCGTCTTCTTTCTCGTGGCTGGTGTCCAGATTGTGTAAAGACTAAGTGAAGTCTCAGTAGGAAGTCAAAGCATCGGGTTCGTGCTTGGAATTTGTGCGTTACTTGTGGAACTGGTGTTGCCACTTTGCTTTCTGTGCGTAGGTCTGTTCTCGGCAATCTCTATTCACAGAAATCAAGTCGATCACTGTTCTTTGTAAGTCATCTTGACTTAGTTGTTTATTGAACATAACATCCCCTTCCCAAGTAAGATGGACAAGATGCTATGTAGAAGTCATGCATGGGTGGAGACTGCTCCTCCACAGCTCATCACGGTGCGACGACGCGCTCTGCGGGAGCTTCCGCTGGACACAATCCTCGAGGAAGGAATAAGCGTAGCGGGGCACTTTCTGTCTGAAGCCTCCGCTGCAGATCAGAATCTTCGACCTACCCAGAGATCCAGTTGGATGGATCGCGCCGGCACTACTAGCTCCTCCAGCCTTCACCAACTTAGGCCTGCCGTAGCTTTCGCACAGTGATTCTCGAGGTCGACGAAACACGGCTCTGAAGGTTTGCAATAACAACCATGAAGGATCACGACTCGTTGGTTTCTCCTTCGATGGACCGACCACATCACTTAATCGTGATCCTTACCTAGTGTGACGCACTTGCTCGGGTCTGAAGTTTTTTGTAAATCATAACAGCCATAGCAACTTAGAAGTGAAAGCTCGCTGGATCGATTGCTGCTCGAAGCGCTCCGTTCGATAAAGCTTGGATGCTGGTCAGGAGTGCTTGGAAGGACCCACATCTTTCACTTAGAATGTATATATTGTGCAAATACTTGCACAAAATGGAAAAATTGTAAAATAATGAATTGTTTCTGGTAAAACTTCGCCTCGACCTTCTGCATCATCTCTTTTGCTCTTGCATTTCTTATTGAGAACGTTGCTATCTTGTCCGGGATTATGCCTGCCCAATTGATGAATGTTTCTAGAGATGAGCCATAAAATACGGAAGGTTACCAAGGCTGTTATTTAACGGGTTCCTTTCAAACATCTATCGAGTTTGAGTCTCAACAGCATGTAACTATCACAAGCTACCACTCACGCCGAGAGTGTTAAGAACTTGGGAACTTCAACAAAACAGAAACGGACCACTGAACACGTCCCTATACCTTGCCAGTGCAGCATATATTTAACACACAAGATCCATGTGCATCGATGTTCCTCGAATCTCGTACAGGAAGCCTTCAGAATTTTCATGGGGTTACATGGATTCAGCTACAAATGCTGAAACTCTAAACCCTGAAGTTTCAGGATTGGACTTCGTTAGTCATTTACAGGACAGAGTTCAGCTCGGAAGCAGAATTTTGATACTTCCTATGCAGTTTAATCTGTGTCTAGATCAGGGACTTCGAAAAGAAAACGCAACTTTTCTACACATGCTTAGCATCATTAATAAATGCCAAACTTTTAGCTATTTTGCAGCCAGAAAGGAGATGATTGAGAACCCCATGAAACTAGGATTTGCAAATTAGATGAATTCTAATTTATATATTTATCAATTTTAATTTTAGAATTAAGTTTCCAGTCTTTGCTTTACTTGACTTAGCTAATTAATATTATACTTGAAAAACCATTCTTTGCTAAATTATTGCATGAATGCTTACTACAGTGTACACTAGTTTAAATGGGATTTTAGTGTAATGTATCTTAGTATTAGCATATTTGTGATTTGTCTTCTCTATTTGGTTTGAAGGTTACTATTACTAATTATCATTTCTAATATATATATAGACATATGTATATATATTTGTAGATTTAATTAAATAACTATTATTCTTATTATTATTATTATTATATTTTTTTAATTTTTTTTATAACCTTAGATTAATATTCAAATTACTTGCACTTTAATTGGTATGACTAAGACTTTTCTTAATATATTGTGATAGAAAAAAAATTCTTACATGTTGAGATTGTTTCAATAATCCTAACAGTGTCATTGATTAAAAGTCTATTAAACATGACTTAGTATATGCAATATACAATATTCTATTGTTTAAATATTTTATATATTCTATATCTAATACTCTAAATATCAAGATTATTTTTGCTCATCAAAATTTAATTTATAGTTATATTTTATATATAATATTATAATTTTTTAATTTTAAATTTATTTTATTTTTATTTATTCATTTATATTTTAGATACAAAAAAAATATTATTAAATCTATTAATATAAAGATCTATTCAACTAATAAAAATAATAATTTAGAAATAATTATAATTTAAATATATATATATATATATATATATATATATATTTAAAAAATAAAAATTATACTTTAATATAATTAATAGATTGCTTTATAATAGATTAACAAACATCTTTCTTATCATGTTTTAGTAGTTGTAAAGTAATTTATGGTGTAAACTAGTCTAATAGTATTAAAGCAAAAAAATTATTTTTGTTGTTAGTTAAAGATTTAAAATATTGAAGGTATTAAATTTTTATTATAAGCAAGCTAAAGCTAATAATTTTATTTATTTATTTATTTATTTTATTTATTATTTAAAATTGATCCTCATAGTTTTTTTAAATTAATAATTATTTATAATAACCATCTAAGTAATATTTATAATCAAAAAGATAATTATTCTATTTTTGACTATTAATTAGCTTTGCCTAAATTTTCTATTATATTTGTAATAATATTGTATTGTCTAACATTTTGAAGTTTGATATTTTAAAAAGATCTTTATAACAATGTCTAATTTAGCTTAAAATAATTATAGAACTAATATTAGTAGCTAATAAGATTATTTACAATTAAGATTAGAATTGGTATTTTATAAAGATTGGTATATATATATATATATATATATATATATACATATATTTTGTTTAACTTTTTAATAATTAAGAGTGTGGCCAACTTAAATTGATTGCATATAGTATCAACTATAGGATAAGATATACAAATATGAAATGGCAATAGTCTTTGGAGATTTTTTTAATTGGAGAAATTTTTTTTGTGATGAATCCTTTAAAAAAATATTTTCAACATTTAATACAAAAAAAGTGGAAGTAAATAAACCAAAATTTAAAATATCCTTCAATAATAAAAATCTTCTTGATAAGAAGATAAAATTTATACCAAATCCTAGATCTCCTTGCACTAATCTTTTTACTCAATTTCTTTTACATCTAGAAATTTTATTCACTTCTTTGCAAATTTGTCATTCTTATTTCATTTAATTTTTACACATCTAAACTTATCTTTTAACTACTCCAGATTTTTTAATTTTTAATTTTTTTATTATTACCAATTGCTATAACTTTCACTTGTTCACTTATCAAAGATTGCAACTAATTGAGCAAATTATTGTCCTAAAACAAGATTTATTATTACCTAATTTCTGTGACAAATACATCTTACTGTCAGCAACTATACATTGGAGGTCTAATAAATCATGCTTCACTTCAGAATCGCCAAAACATCACCCATGCCTTGTAATCTGTACACATAACAATTAATCTTAAAAATCCGTGGCATTCTTCTAAGGTTTAGGCTATGTTTCAACTCAACTAGTTGTGATCAAAAGATTGTTTTAGACCCAATTGCCCTTCCACAAGTGATTGTGATCCTCACAGCACACTATGGAATCTTTACAGTCCGAGGTGATGATTGATTAGCTTAACTCTGTAAACCCCGCAAGTACAACTTGCTTTGCACAGGTGCTAATCTTGAGACTATGGAAGTTGCTACTGCTGCACAAACCGTGCCCCTGCATGTGCATTTCCTTCGTTGAACAATTTTCTCAGTGACCCCTCTTCATGCTACTGATCACTCTTTTTTTGTTTTTGTGTGCTTGCACCCTTTTTGTATTTTTGATTCTTGGATCTTTGTGTGCTCGCTCAACACCTTTGTTACTGATCTCCCTTGTGTTAGAGAACGATTCGCCTTGCGGCAAGCACTATGACTACAGTCAATTAGTATAAGTGGCAACAGCAATGTGTGCGAGAATAGAACTCTAGATAATCGTCAAAAAGCTGACATGAAACAAGTGGATGGTATTACTATTCTTTGATTTTTGTACGAACAATTCTACACCCGGCACGAAATTTGCACCATATGGTCGGTAATCCTTTGCTTCTTCAGATCACACAAAGAACCTCAAATGCGACACATGCACCAATACTAGATCTTGTTGATCCGAAAGGTCCACGTAAACTTGTTGTCGTCTCAAGTTACAAAACAACACAGCTATCAATTCATGCTTTTATGACTCCAATAATAGAGCTCTCAAGAGTCAACAACACTTGGCTACTTTAGACAATGATTACTAAAGCTAACAATCAAGAAAAGCACATGTTTCTAGTCATATTCCAAAGTTGCAATAATTAATTTCAAACAACCATCACACTTGTACCTCATATGTTTAGAGAGATTTTAAAGTTCAAAATGAGTAGTGAATTTCTAAGTGTAGTAGAAAAAAAATCACATGAAAAAATTTCTGCCAAAAATTGTATGTTCTAATAATAAAAAAATTAGCATTTCCTACTATTATCTATTCCAACTTTATGTCTCTAAATTTATCTTGTAAAGTATATTGTACAAGAAGTAAAACAAACTACACCATAGATGGATCAATTGATATATCAAAGTAGCCAATTCTAACTTATCCTCCTACAACAACTCAAACTTCCTTCACTTAACTTTATTACATGTGATGCCATTCTATCCATCTTAAGCTATCAAAATATAAGACACTTGCCAAGCTTCAATGCAAGCATAAAATAAATAAATAAATACATTTAAGTCATGTAAAGTATAAAAAGATGCAATAACTAAAATAATATATTTACATCCTTTCCAGACAAATATATATGTAAAAAAATTGATTTTTCTAAGTTCACACTATAAACAATACTTCTAGAACATACAAGATTAAAATACCCAAATACTAATATACAACTAGACAAAAGAACTTAATGTGAGGATATCTATAAAGTATTAAAGAGAATTGAGTGCTTCTATCTACCTCAACTATAAACTATTTGTAAAGTCTAAAAGGAAAAAATATAATAATAGAATCTCTTTCTAACATTCTACATCCATGGAAGTGAACAAAGTTGTGAATTATTGTAATAACACATAGAAGATAAATAACCAACACTACATACTTATTAAAATTTGGAACCTCAATTCAAATTCAACTCTACTAATTGTACTAATCCTCTACTATTATAACTAGCTCAATAATGTTAGAATGATAACATCAAATAAGACATACAAAGAAGTACACTTCTAAGCCTAGTATCCAAATACTAAATTGTATCTTGTATCAAATTCTTATAGTTGTATAATTAAAACAATTTATTCAATACACATTTCAAAAAAAAAAAAAAAAAAAAAAAAAAAAGATTTTCGTCCTTCTCTAAAACTATACTACACCAAAAAAACAAGAGAGCCTAAAAAGAAAACTCTCTTCTTGAATCACTACAAGTTGCAGTGTTAGAATTAAAAAAGCTACTATTATTTTTTTAATTTTTGTTAAAAATTATATACCATGTCTATATCCTTGTTTACATATTGTATCAATATCCTATATGTACCCACATTGATATATGAAATTTTTTAGTTGATATCCTAAAAGCTTCTAATTGATATGTTAAAAAAATTTCTTTTTATACTATAACTATTAAACTAGTTTTTTCTAATTTTCTTTCATACTATTGCTTTATAAACTAATTTATTTCAACCTTCTCTTCACACTATCAAACTATCAACAAACACTTCTTTATTAACTAATTTGGATTTCATACAAAATCTATATAATATTTTTTTATTTTAGTTTGAATAATAACACTTACTTTCTTCAATTATATATCTATTCTTTGGCTTCTTATATAATAAAATATTTATACTATGACAATGTCTCTTTTATAAGATTTTTTTAATATAAAACATCTAAATTCTTTGTAATTAATAATACTTTTATCTTGATCTTTGTAGAGATTAAATTCTATTCTTTTAATTATACTAGTATAAATAAAAATTATAAAATTTAGTATTTTTTCAACTTTATTAAAATGAATAATTCAAAAGAATAATATTAATTAAAGCTATAAAATTGTATAGAATTTTAATTTTTTATATTATCAAATAAGTTACACAACACCTGATTTTTAGAAATTTTATGACTTAAAAAGATCTTATAAAGGATATTAAAAGATAATAATATAAGGAATTGTGACAAAAACCATTAGACTTTGAAGCTTAAGACAAGTATTGCTTATATTGAAGGTTACTCTACCTCATTAAAGTAGGTTTCAATACATGATATTATTGATAAAATTCTATGTGTTTGTTTTTTGTTCTTATCTAAAATTTGATTAATTTTTCGAAATAAGGATTGTTTTAGGAGAAAATAACATGAATGATGTATTAATATTCAGGATTTTTTCTTAATATGTTTAAGTCACCACTTAATTATTTTAGAAACAAGATCCTCAAGAATAGTATAAGAAAGGAATTTTGATCCAATTGAGGATTGCATATTAAATATAAGATAAAACATAATATTATTAATATTTATATTTATAGAATTAATAATTAGAATTATTAGATTTAAAGTTCAAAAATATTTGTCGTATCAAAATTGGTTAAATGGAGTAAAAAATCTTATTAAAATAAATATTTTAATCTTTAATGCTTAAATTTCTTTAGAATTGGATGCCTTCTATTTAAAAAATTTAATGTCTAAAGCCTTTCTTGTCAATGTAGACTCCAAATATTAGAAATAACTTTTGATGTTAACAGTATTTAATCAATTATTTATTGTATATATTTTATAAACCAATCTATAATTATAAAATTAAAAAAAGAATTATCATATAATTCATTAAGTTTTATATTTTTAATAAATTAACTTAATAATTTTATTTCTTTTCTTAGATACTTCTAAACATCATTTCTATTTTTTTACTTAATATAAAGAAGCATGCACAATACAAGTAAATAATTTTAAATTCTTATATATATATATATATATATATATATATATATTTGTTTACTATTTGAGTGCATCTTTGATTTTTTTTGGAAAAGAGAAAATTTATCTAAAAAGATTTATTTCACAATTATTACTGCATTCTTCAAAGATATTAGAAAGATAATTAGAATTCTATATAGAAAAAGAAGATATGAAGCCACAATTTTAGATTACAGAATGCTAACTATTGTAAACTATAAAAAAATTTATTACAATATTTTAAAAAATAATTATTCAAATTATTTTATAGATACCATTTTATTTTTTAATCATAATCTATTTATAATATACTAAATAAGTACAATATAGATTTTAAAAATAGGTTGAAGTAGCCTAGCATTTTAATCTTCAATCTTTTTAAGTGGTTGACGTAGTGTAAATTATAGATCATACTACTTGTCACTTGATACTCCACCCTTATAGTTCTATGTTGATTGATGCAAAAATTAATTAATAAAATCAAATATGATTTATGAAATATACCAAATTTTATATGCTTATGATTAAACTTAGTAGATATTATGGATAAGTATCAAGGACATACTTATTAGAACCTTCTAAAACATTCTAGAAGAATCCTAGAACTCTCCAAGACCTTCTAGCATCTTCTAAGTTGGTAGAGAAGCTTCTTAGTTGATAGAAGCTACTTAAGAAGTTTTCTAGATAGCAAAAGTTGCTTGAGAAGTTTCCTAATTAGTAGAAGTTGCTTAAGAAGCTTCCTAATTGGTGGAAGTTGCTTGAGAAGCTTCCTAGATAGGAATATATATTGGAGTCGAGGCTAAAGAGTTCTTCAGTCTTGACAACACATCTCTTGGAGCTCTAGCTCACCTCTTTGGTGTTGTTTTTGTACTCATCTGATTAATCCAGTTCCTTCCAGTTCTTCTTGAACTTCTTGTTTAGACTTCAAGTCTATATTCTGTGTCCGTGACAGTTTGTCGAGACTACTCTCATCTTAGATATCAGAGCTAGTTCTTTCTTGTTGGAGTGTGGATTATCCCTCTTCTTGAAGGTACACTAGTATTTTAGAGGTTGCGGATTACCCTCCTCTAAATTGATATCTTTTTTGTTATAATATTGGAATCTTATTCTTTTTGGAGAAAGTAGATTGTCCCTCTTCTTGAAGGTCTTAAGGCATTTTATAGGTTGCAAAGTACCCTCTTTTAAACCAATATTTCCTCCTTGTAGAAACAATTACTTCCTTTTTTTTTAGAATAGTTGGAGATCAAGACATTAATATGAGTGAAAGTTTAGAGTCCAAGATGGACGCCATTATGAATACTCTTGCTACGTTATCACAGAGAACAACGGTGATGAAAGGAGTCTTTGTAAGACTTCATAATGATGGAGTATCTGGAATAGCACAATCTGGGCTTCATCAGCCTCGAGCTTCTGCACCAGAAGAAGCAGCTTTACCTAAGGTTCAACAAGAACCATTGCTTCCACAACGAAAGGAGCTTCAAATTAGCCTTCTAGACAAGTTTGATGGCACACACTCCAAATTTTAAGATTTTGTCAATTAAATCAAATTAATAACAGCTCTACAACTCGAACGTTATCCGACGGAGGAATCACGCGTTGGATTGGTTGGAACTTTGCTTACGAGACAAGATCTATCGTGGTTTGCTCCTCTATTTGAAAAAGGATCACCAATTTTGAACAACTTTGAGACTTTTTTGGAGGCATTTGCGGAAGCATTTGGCGAGCATGACAAGGCTTGATGGGCTACAACAAGGGACTCGCTCTGCATTAGTCTATGCATTGGATTTCAGGCAATTAGTATGTGACATCAATTGGAATGAAGAAGCATTGATGAGTCAATTCTATTGGAGTTTAAGGGACGACGTGAAAGATTTGTTGTTATCTCTTCTTGATCCACGAATGCTCAACAAAGCCATTAGCCAAGCTGTGAAGTGCGATAACCGCCTATTTCAGCGTCGCCAAGACCAATACTTCAGACAATATACAAGTCGTTACGGCGCAACTATATCAACAAGTAGCCTAAATTCACAATCGGAGACAAAGGACATGCAGATTGATGCGGTACGTATCAAATCCCTTACTGCAGAAGAAAAGAAGCAGGGTATGGAGAAAGGTTTGTGTTTTTATTGCGGTGGAGAAGGCCATAGCGCTGAAAATTGTCCTAAGATGCAAAATGGACATAGCATCAAGAATAGAGGTGCGTTTGTTCAGGAAAACAAGGATGCCCAGCCACAATAGGAACTGTGCGGCTGGACAAATCAAAACCAGGTTCTTCTCTTTCTATCCAACTTGTTCGTTGTTTTACAATTCCTTTGTCTTTTGGTCCTAAAAAACTAAAAACCTTAGCCTTATTAGATTCAAGAGCATCTGCTTGTTTTTTAGATCAAAAATTTGCTAAGCGTCACAAAATTCCCCTAATACAGAAATTCAAGCCTATTCACGTAGAAGTAATAGATGGATGATCTTTATTATTTGGTAGTGTCACCCATGAATCAGAACCTATAGAATATCGGCCATATGATTGTACCATAGAATTACAAGAAGGAGCACAATCGCCTTTTGGCCCAATCTACAACCTATTGCAAACAAAGGTGGCTGAGTTGCGGAAATACATTGACAAGAATCTAGCCAAGAACTTCATTTGTCATTCAAAGTTGCCAACTGGGGTACCAATCTTATTTGTGAAAAAGAAGGATGGCTCACTACGGATATGCGTGGACTATCGAGGTCTCAACAAGGTGACAAAGAAGAATCGCTATCTATTACCTTTAATCTCCAGTCTTCTGGAACAATTTGAACGTGCAAAGATCTTTACAAAGATTGATCTAAGGGGAGCTTACAACCTTATGCGAATCAAAAAAGGAGACGAATGGAAGACAACTTTTCATATAAGGTATGGTTATTTTGAGTATAATGTCATGCCATTTGGTCTTATCAATGCTCCGGCAGTCTTTCAATACATAATGAATGATATTTTTTGAGAGCATCTAGACAATTTTGTTGTCATCTATCTGGATGATATCTTGATATTTTTTGAGAACGAAGAAGAGCACAAGAAGTACGTTTGTTTGGTACTTGAAAAATTACACGAGCGAGGATTCTACGCCAAGTTGGACAAGTGCTTATTTCACCAAACTGAGATGGAATTTTTAGGATTCGTTGCAACTACAGAAAGCTTGAAGATGGATCCCAAGAAGGTGGAAGCAATTTTGTCCTGGGAAGTTCCAAAGATGGTTAGAGACGTATAATATTTTCTTAGCTTTACTAACTTCTATCGGATCTTCATCAAGAATTACTCTCAAGTTATTGCTCCACTCACTCGATTAATATGTAAGGATAAGCTCGAATGGAGACCTCTAGCGGAAAAAGCATTTCAAAATCTTTAAATGGCATTTATTATGGTTCCAATATTGGTACACCCAAACTTTACAAAGGCTTTCTATTTGGAAACCGATGCTTTGGATTTTTCTTTAGGAGCCATACTTTCATAGATGGGCATTGATAATAAGCTTCATCCGGTTGAATTTTATTCACTGAAGTTTTCTACGGCAAAGATCAACTACGAGGTTCATGATAAAGAACTCTTTGCTATAGTGGATTCTTTCCAAGAGTGGCGTCACTTCCTCGAAGGAGCTACACATTTGGTGACCGTATATATGGGTCACAAGAATCTGTAGTACTTCATGTTGGCTCGGATTCTAAACCGTCGTCAAGCTCAATGGAATATGTCGCTATTTAGGTTTGACTTCATTATTACTTATCGGCCTAGAAAGCAGCAAGGACTATCCAATGCCTTATCAAGAAGATCATATCTTGCGCCGAAGGTTGGAGAAGCAGCGCTTGATCAACAGTATACAACATTATTAAAGCTAGAGCAATTTAGGGTTTCTGCTGCTGTTGTGCCAATTGATGGAGACTTCCTCAACCAGGTACGTACTTCGACTATTGAAGATTCAATAGTCATGGATATCAAGCAGCGTATCAATAATGACAAGTTCAAGGTTGAAGAAGATCTCTTATATTTTGAAGAATGGCTGTATATCCCAAAAGAGCCAACACGACTTCGAGTCCTTCAATCTCGTCATGGCTTTCCAGCTGCGAGATATTTTGGATTCAACAAGACCTTGGAACTCATTTCTCGAGATTTCTGGTGGCTCCAAATGTGGAAGGATGTGAAAGATTTTGTCTTCTCTTGCGATATTTGTTCAAGATCCAAGAACCCTCGGCATCGCCCTTATCGACTTTTACAGCCATTACCTATTTCGTGTCGTCCATGGTCTTCAGTTTCCATGGACTTTATTACAAATCTGCTGCCATCAAATTCATTTGACAGCATCTTTGTTGTAGTGGATCGACTTACCAAGATTGCACATTTTATCCCTTGCAAGAAGATATCGTCAAGCAAAGACACATCAAGGCTCTTCCTTCATAATGTGTATCGATATCATGGTCTACTAGATGATATCGTGTCGAATCAAGGAATCTAATTTGTATCAAAGTTTTAGAGATCTTTTTTTAAGATATTGAAGGTGGACATCAAGCTTTCTTCGGCATTCCATCCTCAAACTAACGGCCAAATGGAACGGGTGAATCAAGTTTTAGAACAGTATTTACGATGCAACATCAACTATCAGGAAGATGATTGGACTGCATATCTACCGCTAGCCGAGTTTGCATATAACAACACCGTTCATGGATCGATTCAAAAAACACCATTCTTTTCCAACTATGGATACCATCCGAAGCTTGATCTATTGAGTCCGTCAGCGAATAACAACCCAACAGCTAAAGGATTGGTGTAGCAACTATCGCAGCTTCAAACCACATTGAAGCTTCAATTGCAAATTGCCCAAGAATCTTACAAAGTATCTGCGGATAAATTTCGAAATCAGGCACGTAATTTCAAAATTGGAGATAAAATATGGCTGCTTTGACAGAATATCAAGACCAAGTGGCTATGTGATAAGTTGGACTACCGGAGATTAAAACCATTTGTTATCCAGAAGCAGATCAATCTTGTGGCGTACCACTTAGAGTTACTAGCTGCTATGAAGGTACACCCTGTCTTTCATGTTTCTCTGTTAAAGTCTTATCGGGAATCGTCTTTTCTTAGAAGAGTGCAATGTCCGCCACCTAATATAGAAATTGAAAACAACAAAGAATATGAGGTGGAAAAGATACTAGATTCATGGAGAAGATGGAATAAATTAGAATATTTTGTGCATTGGAGCGGCTATGATATTAATGAACGAACATGAGAACTGATCGAAAATCTTGCCAATGCGTCGTGAAAGGTACGAAAGTTCCATCGATGATATCCTAATAAACCAAAAGCTAGCCATTAACGAAGCGTGAAGATGAAGCCTTCTCTGGAGAAATGAATAGAAAAGGGATCCAAGTCTTATCAAAACATAACTTATTGTATTTCGTAGTATCAAGATATCTAATATCAAGGTGTATTTAGATATGGCTAGTGAGAATATAGATACTGTACTAATGATACCATCTCAATCGAGTAGCTCACGGCATTGACCTCGAGATGAAGAATTAGAAGAGCCAAGAAGACGTCGAAGAATATCAAGCAGCAGGTCATTTGTAATTATCTATGAAGTTGAACCTGCTCATACAAGTAGTGGCGAAGCGATATTTTCAAGTCGTTTCCACAATGAAAATACAGAAGTTCAGGCATGGTCTCAAGTGGAAGGTATTGGTCATTATTGGTGGCTACAAGGATCCATGAATCATCTGCCTCGTGAACAATTGTTGGAGTATATTGCAAAGACTATGCGACAAATTTTCAATTTCTTACGTTTGTGAGTATACATCTCAAATGGCTTCTCGGAGACCTATTAGCTTCATAGACATAAATCGGAGAGCTGATTTGCAAAAAATGTGCAGAGGATTGTTAGTTTCAAAATGTCTAAATTGATAAAACAATTTTAAATACTACAATCTAGATTAAAATAAGACAGATTTACTAAGATCATTTTCAAACAATATTACCTATACATCAAATGACTTTGATGTTTTTTATCAATAAAAAAATATTAATTTATAATAAAATTTAGTTACAAATTAGAAATTATTTCTTTACATACATAAGTTCAATGAAAAAAAATCTTAAAGAAAAATATGTTCTAACTTAAAACTTTATATGAAAGATATACTAAAAAAAAGCAAAGAAGCACAACTTTAAAAGATGAATATTATTGATTTATAACTAATAAATATTTATATTAATTAATAAAATAAATAAAATAATTTTTTTTTTATAATTTTACTTTTTGAACATACATTTGATTATTAAAGATCCTTTTTTAATAATCAAATGTTTTTATAATTTTTTTAATAAAGTTAGAAAAAGGTGCAAAAATTAAATTAAATTAAAATATCTTTTGATGATAAATTTTATATGAAAGAAAAAAATAATGTATAAAAAAGCTATAATGACATAATGATAATTTATAAAAAAATTGAAATTTATTTTGTTTTTGATCAGAAAAAAATTTAATAAACTTAAACATCATATAATAAAGTTTTGCACATAAAGGTAATATATTTATTTATAAAAAAGTTTAAATGAAGAACCAAGACTATTGTTATTGCACAAGTGCACTGGAAAAAAATTATCATACAACAATAAAAACATAATTTCGTACAAAATAACCAAACAACCAAATAAAATTCCTAAAACCAAAAAAATTTGTCCACATAACCATCCACTATATTGGTGCCAAGTCAGTCATCTTCAAGCACAATATTACTAAGCCTTTCTTATTCGTGGCGAAGAATGCAATCTGTTGACGTCAACAATGCTCCGTTAAGCTTAAGTAACTACGTTGGATTGCTGCAACTCACATCTCTAACTTACAAGTCTTTACATTGTGTCAACCTCTCCAATACTCATTCATTAGCTCCATCTCATACTGTTACACAGCATGACTTGAAACTGCTACGTCAATATTTACAAAGCCTACACTGTGAAACCTTATTATAGATCTCTTCTGCGCAGATTTACCCACTCCCTCTAGATTCTATAGTGGTGGATCTGAATGTTCTCTCCAAGCTGCTTGAAGTTCCCGTTGTTTCTTGTCCTCCGAAAGAATCCCCAATTGTAAGACTGGTAATGTGCAGGATGCTCTTCATCCAGAAGTTGCGGCAATGGAAACACGTCCGTCTTGATGGAAGGATCGTAGAACACAGGAATTGAGAATCGCTCTTTGCTCTCGTTCACCGAAACACGGTGTTCAACGCCGCGATACTTGTCGTTGCTCCATACCTGCAGAATGGCACCCACGTTCACCACAAATGCATCCTCACATGGCTTCACTGCCACCCACTGCCCGTCCTTCCGCTTAACCTGAGGGGAATGGAAACATTTCGTTACCAATTTGCACACTTCGGTCAACTACACAGCTTCATCACTGCCATCACACTAATGAGCATGCAGTAGCTATGCACTTGGTATGTGCAGATTCATGTAACTAGGCTCTTACAGAACAGGAAGAGTAGAGAACACCGAGAGAGGTCTTTTAACACGGCATTTAGTACCTGCAGACCTCCGACGCTATCTTGAGCAAGGACGGTAAGTGCCCCTGAGTCAACGTGCCTGACAACAAGATAATCAGCTTATCAGTTCAGTCATCACCTGACCAGCTGCACCAAAGCCATACAGTCAGCTCACGCAGGCATGGACTCTGAAAACCTCATCACAAGAGGGTTCATGCAGTGTGCTGTGAGCAGAGCGTTGTCATACCTGTTGACGCCACACACTGTGTTCGCAAGTGGGCAGTGAGGATAGTGATTCAAGCGCGCTTGGATCGTGTTATCCTTGTCAAAGAAGTGGTGCAAGACGTCGAAGGGCAAGCCAAGGCTGACACTTATGAGGCCCAGTAACAAACCAGACAAGTGGATCACTGCTTCCGTGTACGTTTCACACGCTTCTCGGAAACCATCTGGCTTTGCAGGCCACTGGTTGTAGCTCTTCACTGTGGTGTTGGAATATCTTCCATTCCTAGGACCCATGCGAAACCAGAACACAGAACATTCAGTAATCTTTTATGATCAGAAAACAACGCCACATGCAGCACCAAATCTTGAATTCAGGATGTATTTCTCAAGTATAAATGACGTCTCCGCAGTCCTGAATTGTCTTGGATATTCAACCAGACTGCGACAACGCCTTGCATGGTTTTTCTGAAAGCATGAACATAGAACTCCGCCTCTAAATTACAAATTTGTCCACTCGGGTTCCGGTTGCCCATACCTGTAAACGCTATCAACAGTTTCTGGCATTTCATAATACCCTAGAGGCGCCCAATCGAAAACCTCTTTCCAGTCGCGAGTGTTTTTGGTGAGTTCCGAGTCGTTGTAGCCCAGGGGCCGTTCAAAACTCCTGCCGATTTTCTTTTTCTCCTCAAGTGGAAGTGAGAAGAACCCCTTACCCGCCTCCATGACCTTGCGCAGAAGCTCTGGAGGGACTTTATGGTCGACCACTTGGAAAAACCCCCACTCCGCGCACGCGTTTCCAATTTCGGCCACCAAGGACCGCAACGCAGGATCTTTCGAATGCTCAACCACGGCGGCAATGGCCGACCAATTGTCGCCCTCAGCTTCCACACCAATTACATCGAAAAATGGCGCGAGATTGATCACTGGAATGTCGTCAGCCTCCAAATTCGGTCCACGATTTGGCCGATGCTCAGAAACCAAAATGAATGCCTCTGTATCTGTGTTCCATGAACTTGGGATGTTCCCAAGTTGCCCCATGGGTATCACCTCCCCTAATCCACGCTCAAACCTCAAACGCTACACCAATCCTGCTGCTGCGAGAGAGTTCTAACGAGTCGACCGCGCATACTGCTGCACTACGACCATCAACCCAGTCAGAAGCAAATACACCCAAATGCAGCAATCACAGACACAAGGTCGCAGAAGAGATTCTGGGGCCCAGAGTACTCTTCACAAATTTCACAGGCAGTGAATTGAGCTACAGATCAGACGAAAAGCAGGCCAAACATTTTTGTCAACTTACACAGAACGCAGAGCGTTGTGCTTGCCGAAAACTTACAGGCACTCTATTCTGCAGAGTTGGGTACTATTCAAAAGGAGAATTGCAGCATCATGTCCTGTACAAGATTCGCAGCCAAACATTCCACTGCCCTTCTCCATGTCTACACTTTCTTGAAAAGGATTACGAATGAATTCAGGACCAGATGCATCGAATCAAGCGTGCGCACTTTGTGTTTTAGCTGATGATCCAGAGTCAAAGTCAGAGTTGGATCTATCAAACCCAATTCAGGAATCCCCTCGTTCATCGTTAATAAAGACTATTGAAATGACAACTGCTATGATACATTGCGGTGAATGATTTTGAGTGGATGGAGGTCTTTAAACATTTGATAGCAAGATATTTGTTTATTGTTCAGCTGTTATGTACGCAGCACATGTTGTGTGTTGTATAGATGATTTGGCGAGCAGTTAAAAAGAAATTCCTTTCAGCAAGGGTGTTGTCTTGACTTGTGTTGAAACATGCACATTCCAAAGATATGTGTTTAAATTCTCCTCTTAAGTTTGCATAGCAAAGTACTTGCATACATTCTTAGAAATATTATATTTTTATTCAATAAGGATGTTTTATATTTTTTTTTTTATTTGATCAATCAACACCGCCAGAACTTCAACACCAATTGTTTTAGCATCTTCAAAAAAAATAGGTGATTTGCTTCATACTTCTTGAAAGGAACATTCTTTCAATAAACAAGTTATTTATTAATCTATAATTGATTTTTAAAAATATTTTTTATATTTTTTTGATAATTTTCAATTGAATTTTTATTTGAAATCCAAATTGAAATGTTAACGATGAACGAGGGGATTCCTGAATTTTCTAAATTTTCTAAATTTGATTTTTAGTTTTTTCATCTTCTTTTCTTCTACTTTTATTCTTCAATCTTTAAATTTTAATTAATATAGTAAAAAAGATATCAATCTAATAGGTTTATTCTATTCCTTATAAATTTAATAGTTGGGATTTTTATAATGAATTATTTTATATGAAAATGAGATTTTTAAAAAAAAATCTTTAAATAAACTTTTAAAAATATCATCAAATATAATTTTTACTTCTAATCATATTATTAAGCACTAACAATCTTTTTAAAAGCTATGGTAACAAAAACATTATATTTCACTATCTATCTAAATAAATAATATTCTTAAAGAACTTTGTTTTGATTTAACATCATTATATTAAAAGTTATGACAAATTAAAAAAATATATTTTGGAAGTTTTATAAATAAACTTTTTTGACATGAATTTATTGGCTTTTGATTCTCTATTTGTTTGTTTTTTAAATAATTTGACTTTTTCATTTGATTCAAGGATCACCATTCACCAATTATCATTTCTAATAAGAATTTCATTGCAAGCTTGATTAAATAACTATTATCTTAGTAATTACTTCAATTTTGTATAATCTTAGAATAATGTTCTAATTTTTTACACTTTAATTGACTTGATTGAAGCATTGTTTACAATGTATCATAATGGAAGAAAATATCTTATTTTTTAGAATTATTTTTATCATGTTAATATTGTCATTGATGCAAATTTTATTAAATATAGCTTAATATATGTTGTATTCAATATTCCATCTTCTAAATATTTTAGATTTTCTATCTTTAATATTATAGATGTCTAAATCTTTTTTTACCAAAATTTAGTTTGCAATTATAATATATGCAAGATATTATAATATTTTTTCTCTTATAAATTTTAAATTGAAAAAATATTTTGTTAAATCTTTTATTATAAAGATTCAATTAACTTATAAATTTACAAATCTATATAAGCTTATAATTTAAAAATATTTTTTCTTTAAAATTATCAATTAAATATTAGAAAATTAATAAATTGCATTACAAAAGATTAATACATAGTTTTCTTTTTATATTTTAATGTTTACAAGGTGATTTGCAAAGCCAACAAATCTTAATAAAAATGATTATTGCTACTATTGGTTTAGGATTTTGAATAATGAAAATTCTAATATATACTCAAAATTCTATTGTAAGCTAATCAAAGCCATTCTTGTTTACATATGCTACTAGAAATTGGCTCTCATAATTTGTTTGTTATTAATAATTTTAAAAATAAATCATCTATGTAGCATTTACAACCAATAAGGTAGTTAGTATTCTCTTAGCTATTAGATGGTTTTATACAAGATTTCTACAATTTGTGATAATATAATATTATTTGATATTTTTTAAATTTGATAAGTTTAAAATCTTTTTATATTAATATCTAATCAAAATAAAAAATTATTTTATCAAAAATAATTATTAATATGGTTATTTAAAATTAAAATTCTAATTACTATTTTACAAAGATTAGTAATGAAAATAATAATTTTTTTTTGAATTTAAGTTTCTAATAGTTAATATTTTGGATATATTAGATAATTTGGAAGCAATATAAAGAATAAGAAAAGTTGTGCAAACAAGAAATAGAAATGTTGTCTAAGAGTTTTTTTACCTAAAAGAAGCATTTTATAATAAATCTCTCATAAAATACCATATGCATCATAAAATAAATTTGCAAAGATAATATTAAGATCCACCTCATTCTTTTCAAGCTTAGAAATTAAAGCCATAATTAGAAAGTATTTATTACCTTTGCTCTTATTTAAAAACTTAGAGCACATAACTTTCTTGTCCAAATTTTTTTCTTTAAACTCCAATTTGAATATTTGAATGTATATTGGTAGAAAAATTTATATTTGTATTAAAACTTCTAGAGTCTAATGGAATAATATTAAAATATTAGAACTGTATTAGAAAGGAATACAACATAAAGTAAGCCTTTTATGCTTTTTCATAGCAGTATGATCAAACTTAAGGACTAAATATATAATATTATTTAAGCTAAAAATAAAAATAATAGAAAAAAATCTAAAATCTAATTAAAATTTATCTAAAATGACTAAGATATCTAAGACCTATCCATTCAATTTAATCCCTTGGTTAATTATCAATTTAATTTAAGATATTATAGCCTTGGATTATAAATTAAAACTTAGACTTATAATTAAGATAGAACTAGCCAATTTAATTTGGAACTAATATCTTTTGTACAAGTTGTGCTAATAAGTGCTAGGTTTGGCTAGAGTTGAGCCATCCATCCTTTCTTTTGCTAAAATTAATTAGAAATTAGAAAAAATTGATCAATAGAACTTTGTCTAAGGTTTTTAGTTTGATTTGGTGTAAAATTCAATTAACCAAATATCAAGTTGGTTAAAGATGCAACCATGTGAGTTTTTTTTTTTTTTTTTTTTTTTTTTTTTTTTTAATTTTAAATATAATATTAAATTAAACCTAATAAAAAAATTTATATTAGAATTTATGATATTAAAGATGATAGTAAATAATTCTTTAATTACTTAGTTTTAAAGGAAATAAAAAAAAAAGGTGATTTTCTACTATTGTAATGAAAAAATTTCCTTTAAAAATTAGAATAAAAGGATCAATTCTATCTGAGATTGTATTATATA
Organism: Physcomitrellopsis africana; assembly: GCA_036785485.1. Taxonomy (NCBI): domain Eukaryota; kingdom Viridiplantae; phylum Streptophyta; class Bryopsida; order Funariales; family Funariaceae; genus Physcomitrellopsis; species Physcomitrellopsis africana. Next base: position 19,136 of record JAWRVF010001483.1, on the reverse strand, counting down.
GTACTAAGTGAGGGGACAATAAATTATAAGGTGATTCTTATGCAAACATGTTCTTATTTAGATGTTTACTAGTTTCTTGTCCATAAAAGGAAATTTAAATATTTAATTAGATTTTTAGATTTTTATAATAAATAATCTTTAAAAATCTTAAATTAATTAATAATTATAATCTAAGTTGAATGTTTTGATGTATTTATGTATTAGTTAGATGATGATATTAAAATTTCAATATTAGTGTGATCTAGATACAACCTAAAATCTAATTAAATAGATCAAAATTAGTACCTCTATTAAATGACATAAATTATTTTAAATCCCCTTATTTGATAATAAAAAGAAATTTAACAACTTTAAATTTACCTAGTTAATATTTAGATCTTAGTATTAAAAAAAACCATTAAAATATTACCAATTTATTGTAGCTTAGTTTGAATCAAATAATGCCATATCAAACTTATTTGTTTTATGGTAGGATGTGAGTTCCACCAATCCATCTTAATTGGTGGATTTATTAAAAATAATATTTTAATATTATTTAGATTAGAAATTTTGTTTAATTATCTAAGTATTAATTAAGATTTAAAAGGTTTCATAAGTTATAAGAGTCCTATGAAATAAAAAATTATAAAAATAAAATCTTAATAAGTCTTAAATGCAATCAAGATATTTTCAAATTTAAATAAGTCTTAAATAAAAATTTCTAAATTTCTAAATTTCTAAATTTAGATATTAGCTTGATACAAATTATCTTAATAAGTCTTAAATACAATTAAGATAAATTTAGATATTAGCTTTAATAACTATCTTAGTTGGATTAGTATTTTTTAATTATAATAATTATTATAATTTTTTTTGATTTTTTAATTAAATCAGTATTATTTTTTTAATTTTTTATTTAGATTAATATATATTTTTTTAATTGTGATATTTAGTTATTAAAGCTAATATCTAAATTTATCTTTTAATCACATTTATTATTTAATAGAAAATATAGATGTTAATTAATAAGAAAAAAAACATGAAAAAAAATATCATAATTTTTTAATTATTTATGTAAAAAAGAAGATTTTTAATTGGCTTAAATTTATTTTATTACTATAAAATATCATCAAGATAAGATAAAGTAGTCTTTATTTAATATTAGTATCTTGAAATATTAAAAGAATTTTTAGAATTTATTTAAAGTTTATTTAAGAATTCATAGAGCATATTTTTAAAACTTTGATAAAAATGATTTTATTACTTTGGAAGACCATTATGAAGAATTGGAGCAAGATTTGAAAGCCTCTCACAATTTTTTAAGCTAATTGGATATTTTTAAATAATATGATGAAGTTAAAATTTCAAAAAAAGATATTTTACTAGTAGAGAATAGGATGACTAGCAACTAGAGTAGTAGTAGTAGGAAGAGAGGTACATGTCTCATAAATTGTAGCACCTTAAATGTAGATAAGAGGATAAGAATAAAATCTTGTGGCCCATCTAGGATATCCTATATACCACTTGTAAACCTTGATGAGGCTCAAATCCTTGACTATTTAATTAAATTATCCTTGAGATAAAATTTGATTATTTAATTTTTTAATTTTAATTTTTCATCTTTAAACTATCATTATTAATTCATAATAACTTTAATTTATATATATTTTTATATTATTGAAAAGATTAAAAAAATTATCTATATAAAAATATATTTTTTGTTTATTTTTTATCAAATAAAAATTTAATAAACAGATTGTAATTATTTTTGGAATATATATTTGTTTAATTGTCTTTCTTTCACTTGTTTTGTCTTTCTTCTTTTCTTGTTCATTGTTGATTGTACTTTTTACTTCATACTACTAATTACAAGTAATTCATAATTGAGACCATCTTATAATTTGGATTAAGAGGTGAATTTTATCTTCACATAGAAATCTTATTTTACCTCTAAATTGCTTTTAAAAAAGAAATTTGGACTTCATTCTTTCATCACTTAAAATTTCTTTGAGATAATTATCTTAATTGGTTTAATATATTTTTTTAATTGTACAAATTAGTCTTTAATTATTGAAATCAATGTCAATATTGGCCTTCTATCCACATACATTACTCACTAAAAACCTATAAATATTAGTTAATAGGTAAAAAAAAGTATAAAAAAGTACTTCATATTTTTTTAATTAATTATATAAAAAATAATATTTTTAATTAATTTAAATTGATTTTATTACTATAAAGAATCTTCAAGATATAAAAAAGTAGAATTAAATTTATGTTATCATTTTAAAATTATTATATATATTTTTAGAATTTATTTAGAATTTATTTAGAATTTATTTAAGAATTTTTAGAGCATATTTTTAAGATTTTGATAAAAATGATTTTGTCACCTTGGAAGGCCATTATGAAAAATTTGAAGAAGATTTAAAGGCATGACAAGGTTTCTAAGATCACTTGGTATTTTTGAAGAACATAGTGAAGTCAAAACTAAATAAAAAGTGATTTTACTAATAGAAAATAAGAAGACTAGTAGTTAATATAGTAGTTGTAGGAAGAGAGGTGCACATGTCCCATATGGATTGTAGCACGGTGGATGTAGGTAGGAGGATAAGACTAAGGCCTTGTGGCCTTTCTAAGATACCTACATATACTACTTGTGAGCCTTGGTGAGATTTGAATTCTTGATTTCTTAAGTAAGCTATCCTTGAGATAAAACCTATTCATTTTATTTATTTATTTTTTATCATCTATCTTTAAATTATTATAATTTATTCATAGAAATTTGAATTTTAGTATTTTTTATGTCATTAGAAAGATAATAAAATTATCAATCTAAAAATATAGTTTTTTTTAGATAAAATTCTAATGAATAGACTATGATTAATTTTTGGAATATATAATTATTTAATTATATTTATTTTATTTTATTTTATTTATTTCATTTCATTTATTTTATTTTATTTATTAACTATATCTTTTATTTAACACCACCAATTATAAGCAATTATAAATTGAGGCCATCTTATAATTTGGATTGAAGGACAAATTTTATCCACCACTTTGTATAATAAGGTGTATACATAATATAAAAAGAAGCTTTTCTACTTGAGATAGATTCCAAAGAGATTTTCTAAACAAATCTAGATTTGAATTAGGCTAAAGTGGGATACTACAAGCATTAGGGATGTTGTTTTATGCGTTGTCTTATTTGGGAATGCACTAGATATTTAGTTGTAAAAAAGTAAAGTTATAATTTGTAACTAATTAAGAATCTAAAAATCCTAATAAAATCTCAAATTTATTTTAATAATTTTTAATCAAGTATTAATAAAATCCTAAAGAAATGTTTAAAAATTATAAAGAAATCATAAAAAAAACCTTAAAGAAATATTAATCAAATTTTAGAAACTCCAACCAAACTTTAGTTAATTTTAAAGAAATCTTAAATAAATCTGAATTGAATCCTAATTAAATTTTAAATAAATTCTAAAAAATCATAATAAAATCTTAATAAAATCTTAAATAAATCCTAATAAGTCCTAATGGAATTTTAAAGATATCTTAAATAAATTTTAATAAAATTCTAACTAATTTTAATTTATCATAATCAAATCCTAATAAAATTTTAAAAAAATATTAAAGAGAATTTAATCAAATCTTTAAAACATTTTACTAAATTCTAATGAATTCTTAAATAAATCCTAATCAAATTCCAATCAAAGCTTAATCAAATCCTACAACAAATTTAAAATTTAAAAAATTATTAAATTATTAATTGATCTTGATTCAAATTTTTTATATTTTTTAATCTATTAGTTGACAATAAGCATATAAAATTTGAAAAACATAAAACTTACAAATTAGAAAACAAAGCTCCTAATCTACTTAAGTATTGGCTATCTTCTTTCTTTAATCTTGATGTGAATCTTCTAGCATCAATACTTTCTATTTATACTATTTAATTACTTTGAATATTTGTATAGAATTTGAAAACTAAGTTAACTATTAGCTCACAAAAAATCACTTCAATCCAATTGATGAATTGCTCAAAATTATAAAAATCTTCACTAATCTTCAAAATCCAATTTCTAAGATCCTAATCCACTTGAGTTTTAATAATTTTTATTCAACTTTTTAATGAAGCTTAAATTTATAAAATACATTTAATACAACTATATTCACAAATTTATAAAATTTAAATTATAGTTCTATTACAAATTGTACATAATTTTTTTAAAAATATAAACTCTTTTTTATTTTATAAAAATCAAAGTTATCCAAAATAACTTCAATCTTGCAAAGCTTTCATAAAGTCATTATTTATTTAAATCATCTAAAATCAATGCTCAAAGAAACTCTATCAAATTTTTTTTGAAATCTTATTCTCTAATCAATAAAAGAATATTTTATTTGTCATAGGCACATGGTTTTGTATCTTGGAATCTAATTTTAACCATGATTCACAACCAATTTTTCTTGTATATCATTCTAAGATTTTTCTAGATAATATTTGCTAAAAGATATTCTTTATTTTTATCTAAAGATGCCTACAATATTATTTTTGTTAATCTATCTTATTTTTCTATATTTATGGCCCTTGCCTATAGATAATGTCAAGCTAGATATAATTTTAAAAAAATTATAAAGTAATTAATATGGCTTTAAAAATAATATAATGAAGTAATTATAGGTTTTAAATAAATAAATGATAAGGTTGGCTAGAAATTGGAATCTTAATCTTCTTCTTCTTTTGATTGAATCTAAAAGATGTTATCTAGGATTGTAATATACTACATTTGGTCAATCAAGGCATACAACCTAATTTTACAATACAATGCCATTACAAAAACTATTAGATATAAAAACAATATGTATATGTGTCTTTGCATAGAAACCAAAACTTCTAAGATTATGATTCTAATAATAGGATTATTAGTTAATTAATTAAGCTTCCAAAGATAAATATAAGCAAAGGTATGGAGTTTATGCCTTTTGTAATAAAAGACATGCATTGGATTTGTATTCGACAAAAAATCAAATAGTGTATGATAACTATAATAGCAACCATGCCATTGATATGTATAAGAAGCTTAATAGGATCATGCTTTTGCAACTTCTTATAAGTAACTATGTACAACAAGCACATGATAGCAATAGAAGTGCTAAGCAATCTATTCATAATAAGAATTTGAGGCTGCTTAACTTATACTTTGACTATGACAATAACAAGCAAAATCAAAATTATCTTTTAGGATTGTAAATTAATACTAGGTTCATTCTTTTGAATCAAAATAAAAAATTTAAAGAGAGCTAAGCTCGTTCTAATCAAGTTAGCAAAATTGTAGTTTGAAGTTTATTGATAAAAAATAGTTTTGAACTTTCAAGTGCAAGCATAAGTGAATGGAGTGTAATTATCTTTACTTGATATAACTTTATAATTAGTCATTAGTATAATTGTCTCAATTAAAGTTATAGATTGTGGCTTCCACCAATATATTTTAATTAGTAGATTTATTAAAAATAATATTTTTATATTATTTAGATAGGAAATTAATAAATTAAAGGATTTATTTGATTATTTAAGTATTGATTAGAATTTATAAGATATTATAGATTACAAGAGACTTGTTAAGTAAAAAGTTATAAAAATATAGTCTTAATATTTCTTGGAGATAATTATTCTAATTGATTTAGTATTTTTTTTAATTTATGATTATTTATATATAATTTTTAAAATAAATTTCTAAAATAAATTTCTATTTATATATATATTACTTATTAAAAATTTATAAATGATAGTTAGTAGATAAAAGAAGCATAAGAAAAAACATCATAATTTTTTAACAATTTGTATAGAAAATAGGATTCTAAAAAAATCCTAAAAAAATCTTAAATATATTCTAAACAAGCCCTAAAATTTTTTAAGTAAATTATAAGAATATTTTCAACAATTTCTATATAAAATTTAAATAAATTCTAAGCAAAATCCTAAACAAATTCTTTATTTCAAGGAGCAACTTCAATAAGCTATAAACTTTGATTGCATCCTTAGATTGGCCTCAAATTTTGCATACTATTAGTTATATTAGTCTTAAATGAATTTATAAAGTTTTGATAATAATCTAAGTTATAAATTAGAAGATAATGCAAAAAGTCCTCTTCTAGAAATAATTAGCTCTCTAATCCAAGATTGAAAAGAAACTTCAATAGCAATATCTTATAATTTAGCAATTAACTATTGCTTAAATTTTATATATAACTTTAATATTATGTCTTTTATTAATATTTTATAAATTTATATTATCAAATAAATTTATAATTAGATATTTAAAAATGAATAGATAACTTTAAATTACCCAGATCTAATATTCCCTTGAATATACAAACTAATATCTTGCAATTAAATAATTAAAATTGTACCAAAAATAAAAAATCAAGTTGCTTGCTTTTATGCAAGTATACTTACAAATATTTAACTATAGATTAATCTTAGCTTTTTAATACCATAGTTAAAAATCACATTAAACTTAATTATCTTTCATATTTCAATGTTTACAAATCTTATTTTTCTTCTTCTCATAAAAGAGCTTTTTTATATCAAAATTATACAAATTTTACTTTTTCAAAAAGATCTTAAAATATTCTTTTTAATCTCACATTTCAATCTCCAAAAAAAACTTTCATTTGCCATAAGTGCCTATTTTTGAACCTTAGGAATTAAATTTGACTATTGTTATATTATAACATATTTATGTGGTGAAAATATAAACAAGAATAATTTTCTACTTAATATTCAATTATCTTGGTTCAATAGGAATTCAAGATACTTAAGAAAGATTTTATGAAAGCTTTTTAGATTTTTTTCTTGTTTTAATATTAGTAGATAAAATTTAGTTATTAATTTATTCTTTTAGGTTATAGAAACTTTTAGGTTGAACCTTAGGAATTAAAATAGCTACCAAGGGCAAAATATCAAGTTATTTGAAGATTGGCAAGTAAAGTTTGAAAGCTAGCTTCAAGCTTATTTTAAAAGCATAAGATTTTTTTTTACAAGATTTAGGAAGATTTAGCAATCATTGTTCAAAGTGAGGGTTTATATTGGTGATTTGGATTTTATACAATAAAATTAGGGCTAGCACTCTTGGCTAGTGTATACAATTAATGAAACATCTATAAATAAATATCTTGTAATATGTGATTGATTAGATGTGCTAAAAGTATGTAATTTTTTTTGATAATCTAATAATGCAGTTGGAAGATATTTGATCTTTAGTATGAGGAGGTACCAAAAGTTGGCAATTTAGGGTTATTTAGGGTTTTTACAATATCTAGAGATTTATTAGTAAAAATATAGTGAAATTTAGTATGGTGTTAGAAGACTTGGAGATCAAATTATATACCAATTTTAAATTAAAATTAATAGTTGGAGAAGAAGAAATTGCTATTGAAACATCTATATCAACTTTCAATTTAGCAACTGAGTGACATCAATGCAGATTTTGAATGTTTTTTCATAATAAATAAGTTGAATTGGGCTGAAGTTTTTTGAGCATGTAGAAGACTTATAGTTACTATTATATACTAAATTTTGTATTAAGTGGATGGTCAAATTAAGAGTTATAGCTTACTAACTAGGATTAGGACTTGCAAAGAAAAATTGAAATTGCCTAATTGTGAAAGTAACAACGCAATTGGAGTTTGCATATGGTTGAGTTATTAAGAAGAGTGTTTTTTAACACTTTGTATTAGCTTTAAGCACTTTTGAATTGAAATTCAAATTTCATTCTTCTTATATGGGTGAAACCTATTAGATATTCTTGCATATTTGTAAACCATAACTTCACCCTCCACAGCCAAGTACCCGGTGTCGTACTGTAATTACTTACAGTATGTAAAAATTAGTTAAAATATATTATATGTTTATGAATCTAGATGTGTGTTAGAATGGTTAGTAAGTTAAATTAAAAATGGTTGATAGAAGAAACTTTATTTTATTTTATTTTATTTTATTTTACTTATTTTAGTTATGATATTTAAAAATTATAAGATCTAAATGTTTAGTATGAAGCCTTGAGAGAAGGTGGGGACTTAAGGATGAAAACTTAAGCTAGTAAGAGGCTAATTGGGAGGGATGAAATCAAGCCATGGTCGGATGAAGGCAAGGAATAGGGAACTTCATCCCTATTGGTCGAATACCATGCCCAATGGGCTTTGAGGAGGCTGCCCGCGACCTTAACAGGGGGTTTTCGGCGACTTCAAAAGGGGGGATTTGCAATTTCAGAGGTAGGATTGTAAAGTTTAGGGTTTTGGGTATAGTTTGAGAGGAAATTTTAGGCGATTTGGAGTTAGGGTGAAGAAGTTATACTTGTTCAAAGTTAAAGAGTGGATTTTATACATACTATCACTCTTTTGGGATTTTGCAGAGTTGTACGAAGGCTTTTGGAGATTGGACAGTGCGGTTGAAAAGGTGATTTCAAGATCTACGTCTGTCATGAAGGAATTCTTAAGTTTTTAGTTTGGACGAAGGAGATATGAAGAAATTTGTATGCAGGTGTATAAAGACAAGGGTTTGAAGCGATTGTTAGGGTTTTCAAGATATCTCAAGATCCGCAATGAATTTGCAGTTGAAAATTGTTGTAAAGGTTGATAAGAATTCATCAGTACTTCATGGAAAATTTTACCATGTTTGGACGGTTGGATCAGGAGATATGAGATGTTGAAGTTCAGAAAAATTTCCACATAAAGATATATAAGGTTTTAGAGGATTTTATCATACTTTGGATGTTGTTAGTTACTTGAGGCTTATGTATTTGATGTAATTTCTCAAAAAGGAAAAAATATATATATATATAAACTTTGAGTTTTCCTCATTTTTGAAGCTTGATTGAGAAATTAGTGACAGCTAAAAGCCCAGCGCTTTCTTAAGGCAAATTCTCTCTACCCTGACACTGCTGCATTTCCAAACAAGACAACACATAATATGATACTGTATTTCACTAGAGTTATAAAGATATTTATAAAATATTACTCTTAATTTTAATCCAAAATTTTATAGCATTGATTTTATATCTAATATATCTTGTCTTGCATCAATGATGGTCCTACAAAGTAAATAAAACTTTTTTTATAAATAAGATAGTATAAAATATTAAAATTTTAATTATATCTAATTTATTAGTTTTTTTTTTTTTTTTTTTTTTTTTTTTTTAAATCTTTATTAATTTTTTTATTAAGCTTTATTATATATTTTGGTCTTCATCCATCTTTTCATCTAATAATTGTATTACAACATGATATGATTTTGATTGCATTCCAATTTGTCTTCACAAGTTAATTATACAAATGGAAGAAAAAATTGAAAAAATTTCTTAATAAATATTCAACCATAGTTTATAAATCTTAAAAAGCATTGGAAACCACATACAATTTATAGAGTTATCTAATCCATAATAGTTTGTACCTTCTTAAAATCCATTTATAAACTATTATTTGAAACAATATATTTCTAAATTCCACTTAAGTTATACAAAATATTTTTTTTTTCATCTTGGCATATTATCTTGAATTTCTAAGTTTTTGTACTATAAAACAACCATATTATTTATACTCTTTTATATTCATAAAATAGATAAGGATATTATCAAAATAATATACACAATAATCTACTTACATTTACAAAGATTGAATATTGTTTTTTTTATAAAGGAAATTGGCACACTTGCAAGAAATTTTGAATATTTGATAGAATTCTTTGCTAAATATTTATCAATATATTCCTTCAAATCAATAAGTTTATTCTGTGACAAGTTGTAAATTGATCCAAAAGATGGTTGAAATCCTTCTTGAATATCAATTGCACAGTCATACAATTAGTGTTTTAGTAATATATTATATTTTTTTTTTCAAATATATCTTGATATTCTTTATATTGCTTTAAAATCCTACTACAACTTCTATTTGAATAAGGACTTGGTACTATATAAATAACAAATTAATCACTTTTTTTTGTAACTTATATAATTGCCATATCTTATACAAATAAGGTAGATTTTTTCTTTTGATGTTTTATAAATAAGATAAGAAGAAATTTAAAACTATAAGATATCTAATTTATATGTGTATTATATTTTATTATTATTATAATTCTAAAATAATAAGATTGATTAGAGGTTTTATAATATTAAATACTACCAAAATTCCATGATCTTTTATAATTACTCTTACCAGTAGGATTTCATAGCTAATATCTTCTAAAAATAAAGTTTATCTATCTATGACTTCTATATGTATATGTTTGACGTTCTGTCCTAACAATATCTAATAACATTTAACAAAATTTTCATCAAAAAAATAAGTAGTAGTATTAAAATCTAATAAGATAAAAATAAAAATAAAAAGATATTTGGATCATAAATAAAATTTTATTAAAAAGAAAGCATAAGATTTAGAAGATAATTCAAGATCTTTATAAGATAGTGTATTATGAGAATCTAACTACACAGTCTCCAATGTTTTTGAGTAAACTTGTTTTTTGACATATCATCTTCTTTTAGAATTATATTCCTCGTCTTGTGATTTTTTTGCTTTTCAAAACAATGTTGAATAGTATGATTTAATTCTCCACTATATAGGCATAATCCTTCTTGTTGTTGTCTAGTTTTTTTTTGGTTTTATAAGAGGGTCGAAATATATAATATCAATGTACATATCTTCTATGTCTAATTCTATATCTTTATTAATAGAAGTAATTGCAATAGAAATATAGAAGCTTTGAGTTGTTGATATACAAATTTTTGATTAAAATTCAAAAAATTGGTTATTGCATTTAATAACAAAATAAATAGCTTGACTCAAAGTTTGAGGATCATGCAACTTAAGTAATAATTTCTTCACAGCATGTTGTAACTTGTAAAGAAATTGGCTAATAAGTGGAATATTATCTCACTTAATATTAATTACTAATTGTCAAAATTAAGATTTATACCTTGACATAAATTGATTTTTTTTGTATAAAATTCAAAATTTATTGGTTGTTGTATAAATTATATTATATTATATTATATATAGATTGAAATTCCATCAAAAATATATCCAAGTTTTTTAATATAAAATCTTATTATTCTAAAAAAATAAGTATAAGAAAAAAACAAATATATTCAATAAGGTTTTAATAAATCTAACTTAAATAGCTTAAATTAAATAATTAAGAGGTTGAGATTAAATAAAAGTTTTATTTGGTTAATAAATCCTTGAAATTTGGATCTAATACCATCAAACATCTTTAAAACAATAATTTTTGATTATCTAATTGGTACAATTGCATGAGTTATTTGAAATGATGAAATTATTGAAAAAACTCTTATCATTTCTATGTCTTTATGATTAATCACTTTTGATGTTGGTTAGGATGGTAGACAAAGTCAATATATAATAAGCATAAAATCTATTATTTTTTTTTATATTTAAATTATAATATTATTTATTTCTTCTAAATTTTTTATATTTGGAAGAATTTGAAAATTTCTATATAAGAGAAGAAAAGAAAAAGAATGTGATATTGAAAAAATAATATGAGTTTAATGGAAAATAATCCTCTAAAATATTTTAATTCTTTCAATAAAAAGAGATAATTTACACTTTTTATCAAAAAAATCAAGCATTAATATTTTTAATATTAATCTTATTAAATTATTAAAGATATGAATCTAAACAAAATTCAAAAGTGTTGCGCACTAATACATTATGTGCACATCACATTATGTAATCTAAAATCTATACAAACTATGCTTGTAGTAATATACTCATGGTAATAACTATGTATCTCAAATATATAAGTAAAAATATTGATAAAATATTGTTGTATTATATGTTGTCTTGTTTGAAAATGCACTAAGTATTTGGTTGTGGAAGATAAACTTGTATTTTATAAGTAATTAAAAATCTAACAATCCTAATAAAATCCTAAATAAATCCCAATTGAATCTTTAACAATCCTAATCAAATCCTAAAGTAATTTTAAAGAATTTCTAAAAGAATCATAAAGAAATCTTAAAGAAATTATAAAGAAATTATAAAGAAATCATAAATTTTTTTAAAGAATTTCTAAAGAAATTCTAATGAAATCATAAAGAAAATTTAAAGAAATCATAAAAAATCTTAAAGAAATTCTAAAGAAATCTTAAAGATATCCTAAGTAAATTTAAATCAAATCTAATAGCAGATTTAAAACCTCAATAATTATTAAATTATCCATTGATTTTCTTTTAAAATTTGCATACTTCTTAATCTATTAGTTGAAAAAAATCATACAAAATTTGATAGGATTTGAACTTATAGATTGGAAGAAAAAACTCCTAATCCTGTCATATATCAATTTTTTTCCTTTTCCAATCTTGATATTCATCTTTTAGCATCAATATCTCCTTTTTGCATAATTCATATATTCTAAAGTTTTATAAAAATATTAAAAACTAAGTTAAGTATTAATTCAAAAAAGAGCCATTTTAATTTAATTGGAAAATTGCTGAAAATCACAAAAATCCTTATTGACCCTCAAAATCCAATTTTTGAGATCCTAGTCCTCTTAAATTCCAAAAACCTTTGATCTTACTATAGGATTAAGCTCAAATTTACAATACACATTTAACAAAATTTTATTCACAAATCCACAAATTTTTATTTGTAGATCTACTATAAAATTTATAATATGCTCCAAAATATAAATCCACTTTATTTTTCAATAACTAGAGTCATTTAAATAGAACCCTGACTTTGTATAGCACTTATAAAGTCATTACAAAGTTAAAAACCTTGAAACTAATGCTCAAAGAAATCCTATCAAGTTTGTTATATAGTCTCATTCTTCAATCAACAAAAGAATTCTCAATTTGTTATAGGCACATGGTTTTGTGCCTTGGAATTTGGTTTCAACCTTGGTTCACAACTGGCCTTCCCTTGGTATCAATCTAAGATTTTGTTAGGTAATTTTTATTGAAAACTATCCTTTATTTTAATCTTAAGATACATATAGTAGTATTTTTATTAATCTACCTTGTTCTATCTTATTTATAGCCTTATAAAATAAATTAAATATCTTTTTATAAAAAAATAGTATTAATATTAAATATTTTTATTATCTTTCTATTTTTTTTATCTATATTTTTAAAAATAATTTCATTACTTAGTTTTCAATTAAGCTTCTCTATAAAAAATATATTTTTTATTTATTATTTATTTATTTTTCTTTCATCCTATAGCTGTATTACAACATAATACTATAGGTGTATGATTTTGTATCTTGGGATCTGGTTTCAACCTTAATTTACAACCATCCTTCTTAGAATATCAATCCAATGTTTCTTTTAATAAACTTTATTGGAAACTATCATTTTCTTTGATTTAAAAATGCCTATATTATTATTTTTACTAATCTATCTTAGTTAGTCTTATTTTGGTCCTATAAAATAAATAAAAGCTCTTTTAACAAAAAGGCAATATTAACACTAAATATTTTTATTACCTTCCTATTTTTTATCTATATTTTTTAAAATAATTTTTTTATTAACTCTCCAATTAAATTCTTCTATAATATTTGTCTTTTTTTGCTCTTTCATCTTATAGCCAACTTACAATACAACAATACTACATAGTACAAATCCAAACTTGATTTGGATTATAGTTTAATATCTATGACAATTAGAAAGTAGGTGGAATAGTCACATACATATACCATAAAAATAAAAAATTAAAAGAAGCTCCAAGAAAGATGATCGGTTTAAGGATTTTATAATATTTAAATACTATGAGACTTAAAGGACCTCCAAGACCCCTTACAAGACTTAAGACCTAAGTCTCACACTTATAGTGGCACTATGCTCTACAACACATCCTAGCATAGATCACTACATTCTTGATAAAAGACAATATATTCATTTGTCACTAAAGAAGGAAGAAATTAAGAAAAAAAAAGATAGTTATTAGATAGAAAAGAATTAGCATGATTATTGCCAATTACAAAGTGAATGAAGAGTCTTAAACCAAATCTAGATTATAAGGTATTAACAAGACTATGCATGGCAATATAACTACTAAAAAGATGATGTAAAGTTTTCTAAGAACTACAAGACTCGTAGCTTCAGCATTAAGTTATAGGCTGCTTCCAACGTAGCTTGCTTAAAAGAAGAAACTTTTGGGATAAGTTTCAATAGTCACATGGCATATCTATAGGAATCTAAAGATCTAATTTGTGTCAAGGGAACTCAATTAAAGTTTTTTTTTAAAAGATATTATTTCTTCAATATGTTCTATTTATTTCTATTTATTTCTTATTATTTAAATTTACTTAAATAATATAGACATCCATTATATAGAATTTAAAATCTCATATTTATAATTATAAAATTATAAAATTATTTATGAATAAAAAATTTAAAAAATAAAATTAATTAAAAAATAAAAAATCTTAAAATAATATAGATATAAAAATAAAATATATTCTAAAAGTAAAATAAAAATATAAGTCAAAATTTAAATTTGGAATTAAAAATAAGATATTTTATAATTTCTAAATAAATATCTTATAAAAATAAAAATTATACTATTAGAATTATAACTTTTAAAATTAAAAGAATAGGTCACCTCAAAAATTAATTCAAAAAAGTCACTTCCATCTATGATATTCTTAAAATCTAAATTTTAAATATTAAATCTTAAATCTTAAAATTTCAAATTTTAAATCCTAAATCCTAAAATCTTAAATTTTTAAATTTAAATTCTGAATTTCTAAATCTAAAATCTTAAACCTTAAATAGCAAAACTTGAAAAAAATGGACTTCAAAAATTAATTTATAGCATTCTTGTAGTTTAGATATAGCTTGGCATTGATATTGAATAATAATAGTATAATTCTTTCTATGGACTAGGTAAATATTCTTATTTTTGCCATGTCACAAGCATTGTATTAATTAGGTATAAAAATATGTTAAATATAATTTTTTAATATATAGTGGAAGATTCTAATTATTGAGCTTAAGATATATTACTTTATAGATTGCTATCATATAGCAATTGCTTTTTTAGTTCTTTTAAAAAAAAAAAATTTAGATTATGGAATTAGATTTCTTGAAGAGATTATCTTGTTTATAAACTTAGTCATATTCAAGTTCTTTGCTACAAATTTATAAAAGACCATATATACAAGATTTGCAACATTGAAAGATATGGCTTATTACTATTTAGCCCTATAATTCATAAACATGTATTGAAAGTCAAAGTTTATCAAAAATTATACCATGAGATTATTTTTGTGATCTAAAAATAAAATCTTAACAATATGCCTAAGACAACCTAGATAATGTACATTAGATTTAATTAAATATAAAATTTATTAATAATTTAGAAAGCTATACCACAAAAGATGCACAAGAATTGTCTTTTAAGAATTAGATTAGAAATAATTATTTTTAAAGAAAAGATTGTTGATGGTTGTCAATTCTATAGTGGTCTAGATTTTTTACATCTTAAAGATATTAAATGAGCATTAAGAGCCCCTTTTAGTATTAAAATAACTTTTATAAATATTTTTTATAAAAAATTATTGGATTAGATTTGAGATATTTGCACGAGAGGTTTATAGTGCAAATACAAATGCATCTTCTATTTGTCTTTAAAGTACTTAAACTTTTGCTTGTTAAGCTATATATTAGAGTGGTAAGCATATAGAGTATTAATTCTAAAAGGCGCAAATATTGCATATTAATAAGCTTTAAAGAAAAACACAAGATTTTTCTATGATGGTTGGAAGTAAGATGCTCCACAAGACTATGATTTGATTTTTTATTTCTTTAATAGTACACAATAAT
This sequence comes from Physcomitrellopsis africana, assembly GCA_036785485.1. NCBI lineage: Eukaryota > Viridiplantae > Streptophyta > Bryopsida > Funariales > Funariaceae > Physcomitrellopsis > Physcomitrellopsis africana. Next base: position 3,294 of record JAWRVF010001483.1, on the reverse strand, counting down.
TTTTTTATAACAAGGTGGTGGATTGAAATATCTAAGGCATAATGCTCAAAAAGACCAATTATAATAGATATTAGAAGAAATAATATATTTATCACAATTAGATTTATATATCTTAATATTTTAATAGATAATTTGGAGCTAACTAATAACAACATGTATAATCTATTCCATTGATTTAAGGCTTAATCTTTAATTTTAAAATTAAATCTTATAAATATAAATATAAATAAATATATATATAAATATATATATATAAATATATATCTATTTTATATTTTTTCTTATTTAAATAAAAATAAAATTTAAATTTAAAAATTAAAACCAAGGCTAAAATAAACACCAACATCAAAATTATCAAATATATTAAAAAATCTCAAATTACACTCCTAATTCAAATAAATTAACTTAAAAATAAAAATTAAAATAAAAAATTAAATCTTTTATATCTTCAAAATGAAAAAAATTTAGAACATTCAAATTATATTTAAAGAATTATAGACTTTAAAAATAAAGTTGATTTACACTAAAATCTTAAAATCAACTTAAAAATAAAATTTTTTATATTTTAAATCTAAAGACTTGTATAGAAATCTAATTCTACTTGTCATGGATATATTCTAAGTTATCACTTTTTAGAATCTTTTTTAACCTTCTAAAACCTTCTAGAATCTTCTATAATCTTTTAGAATCTTTTTTAAACTTCTAGAATCTTCTAGAATTTTTTTTAGTCTTTTAGAATTGTCTTCAATCTTCTAAAATCTTTCTTAGTTTTCTAGAACCTTCTTCAATCTTCTAGAATCTTTTTTAGCCTTCTAAAATCTTCTAAGATATTCTTAGAAACTGTATAGATGCTTAATAGACTCCTAAAAACTTTTTAGTTTCTTTTACAGTCAAAATCTTCTATAGGTGTTTCCATCAAGCTGAAAAAGCTTTTGTAGAAGATTCAATAGGACATAGATCTTATAGTATAAATAGGATGCAAGACCAAGGTACACCTTAGTCTTACTAATACAAATCTTAGAATAATTTAAAGTATTACCATGTTTTTTGATATCAATCTAGTTCTTATTCTTATCAATCATCTAATTCTTTGCTCTTGTCAATCATCTAGTTCTTTACTCTTGTCAATCATGTAATTTTTTGTTCTTGAATCAATCTAAATTTATATTTTTTTCCTTCTTTCTTTGCTAATTTATTATTAGAATAGAGAGAATTTGTGTCAAAAAAGCACTGGACTTTTGGCTATCATTAATTTTTCAATCAAGTCTCTAAGTAGATAAAAATTCCAAGTTTACTTAAATTTGTTTCTAAAAAATACAATCACATCACGTATATAAACCTCAAGTATTCTAAAATCTCCAAAATATAGTAAAATATAGTAAAATATACTAAATCCTTTATTAATCTTAAGTGGGATTTTTCTCAAATTTCAACAGTACATATCTCTAAATCAAACCATCTACAAGTATTCAGATTTTACATGAAGTATTGATGTATTTTTAACAACTACCATAATAAATTTTAACTATCAATTCATTGCTGATCTTTAGATATAGTCAAAATCCTAATAGTAGCTTCAAATTCTTATTTATAGATATCTATGTGCTAAATTATTTATATCTCACATGTTAATTGTTCAAACTCTATAAAAATTGGTATGTAACTTTTTAACATAAAAATTTACCTTCTTGCAAATTTTTAAACAAAAATTCGTCTAATAACTCAAGAAATGGTCAAAATCATCACTATCAATAAAATGGTCTATTTACTACCTTGGAATTTAATCTAATGTCTTCAACTTTTAATATTTTTGTTATTTGAACTTCAAATATAATAATTCTTTTATGTAAGATGTAGGTCTTGAAATCACCTCTGCAACCGTATCCTCCAATCTCCAAAAGCTTTAATATAATTCCTTGTATTTTCAAAAGAGTGGTAATATATTCTAAATCCACACCTTAACTTCAAATGGCTATATTTCCTTCATTCCAACTTTGGATTTCCTAATTTTTCTATATAAATTATCATCTAAAATCTAAACTTTATAATTTTTATTTTGCCCTTCCTAAATACTGCCTTCAATATCATCCAAATCCTCAAAATACTATAGACAGCTTGTTAAAAGCCTATTGGATATGAAGACCGACCAATAGAGATGAAATCCGACCAATGGAAATGAAATACTCCATCTCTTATCATCATTTCTTCATACCTTACTTTCATCCCTCCAAATGAATCTTTTAATAGCTTAGCTTTTAACCCTTTAGGCTCCAAATTTCCTCTCAAAGCTTCATACTAAATATTGTCACGGACACAGAGTACGAAGAGGAAATCTAAACAAGAATTTCAAAGAGAACTGACAAGAACTAGATTGATCAGATGAGTACAAGAGCAACACCAGAGAGGTGAGCTAGAGCTTCAAGAGATGTGTTGTCGAGACTGAAGAACTCTTCAACCTCGACTCCTATATATACTTCTAAATAAGAAACTTCTTGAGCGACTTCTAACAACTTAGGAAGCTTCTCAAGCAGCTTCTATGATTTAGGAGGCTTCTTAAGCAACTTCTACTAGCTAGGAAGCTTCTCAAGCAACTTCCACTAACTAGGAAGCTTTTCAAGAAACTTCCACTAACTGCTAATGGAAACTTCTAGAAGGTTCCAGGGACTTGCTTCTAGAATGTTCTAATTTCTAGAAGGTTCTAAGACTATGTCCCTAACATCACTCCCTTCTTTAGCTTCGAGGTCTCCGAGAAGCAATGTTGTTGTCAGTCAATACCAATGCAAAAAAATGAAGATCTGTCGCATAACATCTGCTATGAATTCCAATTGTCTTTCACGAGGCAAGTGGTTCATTGATCCTTGAAGACAATGGTAGTAGCCCACGCCCTCAACTTCCGACCAAGTATGAACTTTTGTGTCCTCATTGTGAAACTGTCTTACAAACACACCTTTTGGCTGACCATTGTAAGCAGGCTCGACTTCAAATACAATCACCAGCGATTGGTTACTTGATATCCTCCGTCGTCGTCGTGGTGCAGGTGGTTCTTCAGCTTGAGGTCGCCTTCGTGAGCTAGTAGGTTGAGATGATATGATTGGCATGGTATCTATTTCTTGGCTATCCATGTTGAAAGACCAAACTATGGCTATCAGAAAAGATCTACTCTATCTTGGAGAAAATAACTACATCAACTATGAATTTTGGTAGTGTTCTCCCTTCCTTTTATGTTACTAGATGAGCAAGCTTCAGAAAGAAGTTATGCTCGAACCGGCTTAGGTTTCTGAGGATATTGTTGAT